>PVIA01006979.1:0-89491 GCA_004024845.1 Tonatia bakeri
GAGACTGCTTGCATCCTTGATGTGGGGCCTTTTAGTAACTCTTCTGTGTGCATCACTACAACTTCTCCTTCCATGTTGGGAACCTACTGATTCTCTTTTATAAGGACACTGTGATTATATTGGGCAGAACTGGGTAATGCAGAAAAAATCCCCACTTTAAAATTCCTAATTATATCTGCAGAGTCCCTTTTGCCATGTAAGGTAGAATGTTCACAGCTTATGAAGATACAAACATGAAAACCTTTGTTGGGGTCATCATTCTTTCTACACAGTGGGGAATCAGCATGAGCCAAGTTCTGGGGGTAGAAAAAAGTGTGGAGTGTACAAGCCGAACAATGAAAAGGTCAAAATGAAATGGAGAGAACATGTTGAGGCGTGTGGCAAATGGAGTTGCCAGTAGGCAGGTATGAGTTTCAAAGGGCTTTAAAATTTAGGACAGGAGATTTAGATTTAATGCAGTTAATACCAGGGAACCATTTCAGGTTTTTGAGAAGGGGCTAGTGTTGTGAAATGGCATTTATAAGAGATTAGTCACGCAGGATTTGCAGGAGAGCCTGGCGGAATGTTTGAAGGCAAAGTTTGAAGAAAATTTAAAGAGTAATAAATGTATAATGGATATGTTAACTTGCATAGTTTTTTTTTTTTAGATATATGGACAGTTAATACACTTCTATAGATGATTTGTTTGAATAAAGGCTTGAGTTAGAGTGGCAGTTATTAACTTTTCACCTTTGAATGCTAAATTATTTCTTTTGATATTATTTTAAATTTTCTTTATTAATTCTTATCTTTGTGATATTAATGCACTCTTCCTAGGTAGAAGGCACTCTTATCAGACTGAATATTTACTCTAGATGCATCTTCACTGAAGCTGTTTTTGGCTTTTACCTGGTAAGGGTCAACAATTAATTGGATGAGAAGGATTTACCTTTTCTAATTATAATAGAATATCTTCTGTGATTGTTTTGGATTGTCACAGGGCAACGGAATCTTAATTACATTTAATGTCAGTGTGAAGAGCAACATGTGCTCTGGCATCAGAAGGGAAAGGACTTTTGTGTATAATAGATATTTATTGTTTTTGCTTATCTGGCATCTATCCTTTTGTTCTGCTGGTAATAGGCCCTTCTATATTTTCCCTGTTACAATCCATGAGTTTTGTCCTTCCTCTAACCCTACTCTTGATGGCCAATTAGTATCAGAGTAGTGAGTTATATAGTTGGCTTTTAATCTTGCTTGAGTCAGTGAGGGTTAGGCCTGGGGCTTTTGCTAGAACTACTGGTGATGAGGTGCCCACTCTCTCCTGAGGTGGGTGCACTGGTAGGATCTAAGTCTGGGGCTGTTCAAAGTTGACGTTAGAGAGAACTTCCTCCGTAATGAAGCCAATGAAGAGGAAAACACAGCTGTTAAAAATAAAATTATCTTAATCCTGGTGAGAATATTTGAACCTTAAATCCAACTATGACTGCAGCTGAAATTTTTCCTAGCATTTTTAGTTTCTAAGCCAGTATATTTTGTCTATTATTTAAGATGATTTTAGTTATACTTCTATCAGTTTCTATCAAGGGTCCACTCTAATATCAAAAATACGTAACACCGAGAATCTCACTTGGGCTCCATGGTCTCTTCAAGGTCTTTCTCTGTAATGTTGACCAAGATCTTCGCAGTGTTTGCCCTCAGTTTCCTCACTTTGTACTCTCAGCAGGTGTGACCTGGACTTTCTCACTACCTCCCGATCATACAGGGGCATAAAAGTCTTTGCAAATATGGTATTATTAGTAGCACCAACAAATGTATTTTGGAAAATAGAATGCCATGGTCTAAATGAGGGGAAACCTGGTTGATGAATCCTTTCTTACATTTTTCCTGTTTATGTAATTGAAGGAATGGGCCAATTTAATAGTGCTTATTGCCAAATATTTTTGCCTATGTGTTGTTGAGATCTGCCTTTAAATTTTTTTAGTAGAATTTTTGGGAGTTTATTGAGCTAAACTGACAATAATTGCTAGGAAACAAAATCTCAACAGATTGAGAAAGGTCTCCTGATTTTCTCCAACTGGTCATATTCTTAACTACATTACTTAAAATTAGTCTAATTGCTCTTTTATGTGACTGTCTATCAACTATTTAAACGTGTTTCTTTCTTACCTTCTAGTCCCCAAACTTAAAGTTCCAGTCATTTCACCTATTTGTCCTGCTCATCTTGCATCATTCCAGCCTCAAAATGTGGTTAGTCCCATTAATAAGTAGTCTACTCTGTGTATAGCAATGTTCTGTCCTTTTTCTGAATCCTGTGAGTGGGTCTAAGTCCCATTTATGATCGTGTTAGCATTTTTTCTTTTTCTCACTGTTAATTACCTTATGTTATTGGCATATATTAAGTTTAAAACCCATAAATTGCTTTTATATGGTCTATTACTGAGTGATTCTGCCCAGGGTTGTCATTGTGCAGGCAGCTTTCTGAACCTGTAAAAAAGTTTTCACATATATCTTTGTTCAATTTAATTAATTTAAATTTAATATAGATCTAGCATCAAAATCTGTGGAGAAGCTTAAATTTTAATATAGTTTTTGTACAATATTAATCCCGTATGTTTTTTAATCATGTGCAAGTTAAACATACTTTAATATAAATTTGTGCTAAAATATGAAATTTCAGAGGATGTTTACAGCCTCCTCCAACAAAGTGCTATAGGTCACCCATCAAAGTAAATAATATCCAAATATTTAATTGCTATGTTTTGGGGATTTGGCTAATCAGGTCTGAATTTACCTAAGCCAGCTAATATTTTTCTATACTATCAATTCATAATGACTATGTTCAATGTCTTTTAAAATTAGAGTACACTCTGTCTTTGACATTATCCAGGCGAAGCAGTGTAATAACCTTAAATCAAATGCAAATAAGGGTTAGTTTGGTGTATTTTTTTATTAATGAATCTTTGTCCTAGAAATCTCCATTTCTTTTTCTACGTGAGTGTTACTTCATTTGGAAATACGGTCTTTGGAGATGTAGTCAAGAGGAGGTGAGCCCTAATCCAGTACGACTGGTGTCCTTGTGAAGGGAGAAGAGGAACGGGTACAGGAACACGGGAAGAATGCCATGTGATGTTGGAGGCAAGAGGTTTTTTGATGTGTCTACAAGCATAGAGGTGCCAGCAACATCAGAAGCCAGGAGAAAGGTGTGGAACAGGTTTTCCCCTAAGCTTTTAGAGGGGCCATGGCCCTGTCAGCACCTTGATTTAGGGCTTCTAGCCTTCAGAACTATAAGAGAATAAATTTCTGTTATCTTAAGACATTAGTTTTTGGTACTTGGTTTTGGCAGCCCTAGAAAACTAATACATCTAGGCATGGACACAAGTATCCAGCACTCACCTGAACCCCTTTTTGAAATCAGACCAACATGTACTCATCTTAATTTTTTGGGTAGTATTCTGGTTCTCTATGATCCTACAAAGATTAGTGAAGGTGGATTAATAATGACATTTTCAAGATATTTTAATGCTACAAGATACAATTTCGCTGGACTTACACAACTTTATGTAGTTAGATGCTCATTACCTTACCATTCACTCACTTAAGTCTTTTTGTTGATTGCTTCCTATGTATTTGGGACTAAGGTAGTCACTGGTAATATAGACATAATCCTTGGATTCAAAGGGTTTATGGATACCTCAGTTTCCTCATCAGTAAAATGGGAGTAATAGTAGTGTTGTAAGAATGCAATGATATTATAGTGAAAGAATTTAGCACAGCTCTTGTTATATAGTGGAAACTCAATGAAAGTTTCCACTATAGCTGCTGTAGCAGCATAGTAATGTAATGATATGGCTAATAATAAATAGGTAAAATACAAAATAAAAGAAGAGTTTAGGGATAAATGAGGGGGACAAGCCAGTTAAAAATATCAATACAATATAGAGTATTGAAAGATGCATACCTGTAGTCCTAGGAGCAAGCAAGAAGAATAGGCTTACCTGGAAAAGCTTATCATAGCAAAGAATTTGAATCTTAATACAATAGGGTGTGTGGAAGTAGCCTAAGCCAAAACCGAAAATCAATTTATTAATTAAAAATAAGCCAGAAGAATGAAAGAGCATTGTATAACATGGAGATATGAGAGAACAAGAAGCCTTCTGGGAATTTAGATAACTAGTTATGTTTAAAATGAAGGGGGTCAGCAGTCAGGAAAGAGAGCTGGAGATATTGCCCAGAGCTAGTTTGTGATATATCTAGAATTTTTTCCTGAAACGCATAAGCATGCATTAAAACAAAAATGACTGTCAGCCCCTCCAAAGTTGGGTAATAAAACAAACTCCTTCAAAGGAGAAGAAACAACGAGAGAAAAACCAAAACAACTTCTTGTTGATCCCAGTGTTGACTTAAATTATTCTTAACTTTAATTAGTTATGTGCAGATGTAAAAATGTCTAGAATTCTCATGCATATAATTTATATGCAATGATATAATAAAATATATTGGTAAATTAAATGTCAAATTTCCATGAACCTAATCAAGTTCAATTTTAACATATTAAATTATATGAAAATAAATGTTTTTCTCAAACTAAACTGCACTTGCTATGCTATAGGTTTATTCATTTTTTAAAATTAGTGCTTTATTTTCTTATTAATATTTCTTATCGTGTCCATGTACTGCTGATAAAAATAACATGCTCTTTTGAATTTTTGGATAAAAAAATATGTAACTTCTGAAATTTTCCAATCTATCAGAAACCATTAAGATATTTAGTGATTTAATGAAGTTTCATGAAAATCTATGACAAAAATACACTTCTTTAGCATTAAAATATTTGTAACCAGGTAAGAAAGAATAGATGTAACACTATCAAATGCAAAACTTGTCTATTCAACAAGATACTTAGAAAAATCTAATAATTCAACAAAAGTCTTAGTTGTTTTTCAGTTAAATGATTTAAGAACTGTAGCCAAATTAATAGATTAGCTTTATTAGCTACACTATAGGTTTTACTACAGTGTATTTAGTGCCAATTCTGCTGCCAATGTTTTTCTACTTAACGACTGTAAAACCTTCACCACATATTCCTTCTATAACATGATGTGTTTGCAGGTAGACTTCATTTGGAAAAAAAATGCATTAAAAATTTTAAAGAAGACATCCTGTCTTCACACTACAGGATGAGTTGTTAAAAAAATAAGATTGAGGTTGTGACAGCAGGCTAATACAAATTCTTTAGGGAATTTTCTGTAATTGAATTTTTTCTGATAGAAGAAGCGCCCCCTCCTCCCTCACTCTCCCTCTTTCTCTTCTTCCCTCCCTCCCTCCCTCCCTCCCTTCCACTTCAGAGCTCAACGTTAAATAGAGATCATCTGATTCAGTTTTTAATTTGAGGCCCAGACAGGTACAACAATTCCAGAGCCAGAACTCAATCCTATATTTTCCTAATCCAGGTCTTTTTGCACCACCTATGTTTCCCCCTTTTAATATAAGTGCTAAAAGTACAAACAAATGCTGTGAGCCTTGATGCATATATACTGAGCACTGCTTTGTACAAGGTGCAATAATTAGTGCTGTGGAGGAAACCAAGGTGAAGGAGCCAAAGGTTATTTCATCAAGTAGTTTTCATTCTACCAGGGAGCGTAAGTCACATAAGTGTGATAATTGCCTTAAGGGTTTTTCTTTTCTTTCATTTCCCTGTACAGTGTTTACCACATAGTATCCTTTGGATGATGGTTCAAAAATAAACCATACATTATTATAGAAAACCACCTATAGTAAACACACATAATCGCTCTTTCGAGAATCATCAGGTATTTTAGCTTCCTAAAGGAGTAAGCCCAGCAGCAGCAGCACTTTTCTAAAATTAACTAGTTAATTAATTTGGGGGAAACTCAATATTAGTTATGTGTTGAACTGTGTGGGGAGTAGTTTAAAGAAAGATTTGTTAACATTTAAACTTGAGGGAAGGCAGTATTTATGGCTTATGGAAATTTGGGGAACAGATACGATCTATGCTATCCTTTGGAATGAATTTCATGTATTGAAAGGTTTTACTACTCTCAGCTAGTAGTGACATGAATGATTGCTGGAGGTTGTTACTGCAAGATAAGATTCTTGTTACATGCATTGCAGAAAAGACTGTCTCCTGTGTTATTCCAGAGAGAAGTTGATAACAATTCTACACCACTGAAGGACATACCACTGATGCTGTGTTCTACTTGACTGATTAGGCTCTTCATTTTACAATTTATAAAGACTAGGAGCTCAATGAATGCTGGTGATTTAGCAAATAAAGAGAAATTTCATTATTTCCACAGACCAAATAAAAGAAAAGGTATAGATTTGACACTGATACTGTGTTCTACTTGACTGATTAGGCTCTTCATTTTACGATTTATAAAGACTAGGAGCTCAATGAATGCTGGTGATTTAGCAAATAAAGAGAAATTTCATTATTTCCACAGACCAAGTAAAAGAAAAGGTATAGATTTGACAACATAACATGCCAGGACCAACTTATGTAATGCCATTGGAACTTGGTGACTTTCAATGACTCATTCACGTTCTCTTTCTTGCATCTGGCTGGTCATGGTCAATTACATTTTTTTCTCCAAATTCTTGTCAACTCATTGAAATCTGTCTTTAGTTAAACAGCAGCAGTGATTTCCACATTCTCTGAAGAAGCCCTATATTAAAGTCATTACATGACAAATGTGATTCCTTTGGGAATTTTCTCTAATTGAATTTTTTTCTAATAGGAGAAGCACCCTCTTTCCCTCCCTCTGCCCTTTCTCCCACCTCTCTCCTCTCTTCCTTCCTCCCTTCCTTCCTTCTTTTCTTCCTTCCTTTCTTCCATTTTAGAGCTCAAAGTTAAATTAGAGATAATCTAATTAAATTTTTAATTTGAGACCTAGATAGGTTCAGCAGTGCCAGAGCCAGAACTAGATCCTAGTTTTTCCTGATCCAGGTCTTTTTGCACCACATATATTACCCCCTTTTAATGTAAGTGCTAATAAGAGTACAAACAAATGCTGTGAGCCTTGATCCGTATATCCTGGGCATTTGCTTTGTACAAGGTGCAACAATCAGTGCTGTGGAGGAAACCAAGGTGAAGGAGCCAAAGGTTATTTCATCACGTAGTTTGCATTCTACCAGGGAACATAACTCACATAAGTGTGATAATCGCCTTAAGAGTTGTTTTTTAAAATGCTAGGTAAAAAGGAATTAAGTGAATTGTCATCTTTTACTTTCCTCTCTTATCTTCTGATTGCCTGTCTCTTCAATTGCAAGTTTATTTGAGGCTGGAAAGGCCTGTGGGCCGGCATAGTCAAAGTCAGCCCTGCACCTCCGTCCCTGATCACACGTTATTCACGAATGTCCCAAAGTTGGGGAAAATTCCTCTTCCCCTTAGTTTACGAAATATAGCATTTTTCAAAAGAATTCTTCTCTAGAAACTAAATAAAAGAGGGAGAAAAATATAAAAGTATAGAACTGAAGAACAGTTGGTACTAACCAAGTTTCTTGGGCTGATGTTTGTGAAAGTCTAGCCAGAGATCTGTTTGATCAGCGCAGTTTATGAAGCCCCTTCATGCCTCCTTTCTTTTCACTCCAAAACCCCAAAAAGGTACCCAGAGAATTTCCTAGCCCTAGTCCCCCTTTCTCCCAACTTTTTGTCAAGGAAAGGATTGGAACAGAACTTCCAGTCACTCTAGCAAAAGTGTATGGTATAAAACTGCATTGACTTCCTAAGAGAGAAAGCAATTCTTACCTTTACCTGGGTATTTCCAATGATACAAACGAAAGTTCTTCATTCCTTCAGTGAAGTACTGCTTCCTTCAGCTTTCACAGTAGGAAAGGCTATTTCTTCACAAAGAGTTACATGAAATTCAAGAGCTATTCAGGATGGTTCTGTTTGAGATGATGAGGGTGGCTTAAGTAATAATAGTTACAATAATGATAACATCAGCTATCATTTAATCTCCTTGCTTGTAGTAGAGATTAATGTATTATCTTTATTTTATGTATTTTATTTAATACTTAAAACAATTTTATGACAGTATCCTAGTATTATTTCCATTTTACAAATGAGGTGCTCAATAATTTGTCTGAGGTCAGTAAGTAATAGTATTTGATTCTTCAAGCCAATTACATACATCCTCTTTCTACTGGTAAGAAAGCCTCTCCTGAGGAGGCAGCATTCTAAGTCTATGGATGGGTTACGTGGGGCAACTGATGCTCTCTCTGCTGTGCTTTCTTAGTGCACTCAAGGACATCTGTGCTCATTATCACATCAGCTTGCTTCTTTTTCGGAGGCAGAGAAGGGCCAGCTACATAATTCCTCAATTTTAGCTTATTCTGCCTTGAAGCACACATTTTTCTACAGTGCTTAATGAAGAACAAACCCCCAAAATACATTTAACACTTGCTTTTGGAAATTTTCTTCTTTTCACTATTACTTTGTCAGTTTTATTTTACAGAAAATTTGATATAAAGTAACTCTCTTTTGTACACTATAAATGATGATTTTTAGTATATGCAAATTGCATTTCAATTTTAAAAAGTAGAATAAAGCTAATTTTAGATAATAAGTGTTGTTAAGAGAATAAAACAGAGAAATGAGACAGAGCAAAAAAGAAATTCTTTTTAAAAACAAGTGATTTTCTCATATTTGATTTTGAGTATTTCATTTAAATAGCTTGTTTGTTCAAGAAAAATTGGAATTACCATTTTTTAAACTTAACTATACAATATATAAAAGGAAATCCCAATTTTAAATTTTGTATTTCCACACACACCTCTGCTTTCAGAATTAGGGATGTATTACCATAAAAATGTGCCTGATCTTGCTAATGATTGCTGTGGCAGCTCTTGGATGATGTCACCCAAACTTGTATCTGAAGTTTGGTGCTTAGGAGAGGGGAATTATTTTAGAACTGAGAATTGATGAGATATGGCTGACAAATGACAAATGTTTGGATAAGCAAAAACTCCCACCAACAAGGATAAATCAATCCCACATAAATATGGGGAAGAAAGTACACTAATTATTGTGTGAACACGACAGGAGAGTACATGCATCTAGGTGCCACAAAAACCAGGACATCAGGATGATTTCTTACCCAGTTATTCAGTGAAGGACAAGAAAATACAATAAAATTCTTACTTGCTTTGTTGCATCTCAAAATAGGTTCCTAGATTAACTTTAGAGGTAAACATTAATGTTTCAAGGGACGAAGAGGCCCACACATTTGGAGAAATCTCTGCATTTCAAGACTAGAGATAATTCCTCCTTGGAGAAACTAATTTTCATTCTAGCACATTAGAACAAGGACTCAAATTTCTTTTTTTGTCTGTTTGTTTTTGTTTCAAAGAGACCCTTTTAAGAGAGGAAGAGAAGACAGCTACTTCTTTTCCCTTTATAAGCAAAGAAAATTATTTTTCATTTCCTTCTCGTCTTCTCCCTCCTCTTTCTCCTCTCCCTCTTCCTTCTTTTGTTTCTCTCCCTCCTTCTTCTCTTTTCTTTCTACTTCTCCTTAAATTTGTCTTTATAGTAGGGAGGGTGGAGCTTTTCATTTGTGATCTGTGACCTCTCCCTTGGACTGGGGGTCTAGCTGAAATGAAGGTTGGCATGGATGTTTTGAAGCTGTTCATGATGGCATTACACATCCAGTGGCAGCAACCAAAGATGCACCCTTTTAATTTTGGGGGACTAATGCAACCATTGTAAAAAAAAAAAGTGAAAGCATAGATGTGTAATACATATTTTACTTGGAGTTGTGATATCTGACAAACTCAAGATTTTTTTGAACTTGGCTAAGTATGAGAAAGGGCAAAAACCTCTGAGAAGCCAAAATACAGGTCACAGAATCCATGTCTTCCATGCCCTTTACAGAGGGCATTAAGCCCTCACTCGATCTTTTCATACCTATTTGCTTATCTGGCTTCTCAGTCCACAACGGATTAAATATAATACGTTAAAGTGTGCGATGGAGGTGAGAGTTGTCTCTAATATCAGAAAGTATAACAGTGGAAAGGCTGATGTAAATGGAGCTATAAAGGAAAAGACCTATAATTTAGAAGTCAGGACCTCTAATAATATGGACACTAAAATATATATGTACTTTATATAAATATAATATATAAAATGCTGAGTAAGTATTAGATACTTAATTCATGTTGGTTTCTTCTATATTTTCTCTAAAAGCATTATTGTAGTGCAAAAATTAGTGTTCATAATATTACCTTGAGTTTTGAGACAAGTTTTATAACCAGGGTGCTCTCTATAAAAAAAGAGCAGTGTATGTGTATATGATACACTCATTTTAACACAAAATGTTAAAATTAAAACATATTTTGGTGTTTAAAGATATAAATTTAAGTAATTCATAAATTAGGTAGAAATAATTGCTACTTTTATTAAAAGCTATTTTAAGCACTTTACATTGTATCTATAGATTGCTTTTATAGTGTGGGCACTTTAATGATGTTAATTCTTCCTGTCCATGAACACGGCATGTGCTCCCACTTATTTGTATCTTCTTCAATTTCTTTCTTCAGTGTCTTAAAATTTTCCAAATACAGGCCTTTTATATCCTTGGCTAGGTTTATTCCTAGGTGTTTGTTTGTGTGTGTTAGTTGTGAATGGAAATGTTTTCTTAATTTCCCTTTCTGTTAGTTCATTTTTGGCATAAAAATGCAACTAACTTCTATATATTAATTTTAATTTTGTATCTTGCTACTTTGCTGAATCCATTTATCAGTTCTAGTATTTTCTTGGTGGAATCTTTGGCATTCCCTATATACAGTATCATATCTGCAAATAATGACAATTTTACTTCTTCCTTTCCCATTTGGATGCTTTTTATTTTTTCTTTTCCTTGTCTGATTGCTGTGGCTAGAACTTCTAGTGCCTTGTTGAATAAGAGGGGAGAAAGTGGACATCCCTGTCTTGTTCTTGATCTTAAAGGGATACTTGTAGTTTTGCCCATTGAGTCTGATGCTGGCAATGGGTTTGTAATATATGGCCTTTATTATGTTTAGATATGTTTCTTTTAAAATAATCCCACTTGCTGAGGGTTTTTATCATAAATGAGCACTGGATTTTATCAAATGCTTTTTCTGCACCTATCAATATGATCGTGTGGTTTTTATCCTTCATTTTGTTCATGTGGTGACATACGTGTAGTGATTTGTGAATATTATACCAATCTTGCATTCCAAGAATAAATCCCCCTTGGTCATGATGTGTGATCTTTTTGATGTGTTGCTGTGTTTGGTCTGCTAATATTTTGTTGAGGATTTTAGTGTTTATGTTAATCAGGGATATTGGCATATAATTTTTTTATTAGAAGTGTCTTTATCTGGTCTTGGAATATATCAAGATTACAATGATGTATTGCACAGAACTGGAACAAATATTTCAAAAATTTATATGGGACCACAGAAGACATAGCAACAACAATCCTCATAAAAAACAAAGTTGGAGGAATCACACTATTATGAAACTATACTATAAGGCTATAGTAATCAAAACAGCATGGTAATAACATAAAAAGAGACACATAGATCAATGGGACAGAATAGAAAGCCCAGAAATAAACCCATACCTTTATAATCAGTTAATATTGAACAGAGGAAGGGAGCACATACAATAGCCCAAGGATTGTTTACTCAATAAATGGTATTGGGAAAATTGGACAGATATGTGCAGAAAAATGAAACTAGACCATCTTCTTATGTTGCACACAAGAATAAATTCAAAATGGATCAAAGACTTAAGTGTTAGACCAGGATCCATAAAAATCACAGCAAAAAATATAGGCAGCAAAATCTTAGACATTGCTCATAGCAATATTTTATTGGATATATCTCCCCAGGCAAGGGAAACTAAAGAAAAAATAAACAAATGGGACTACATCAAATTAGAAAGTTTTTGTGCAGCAAAAGAACACATCAACAAAAGAAAAAGACAAACCATAGAATGGGAGAACATATTTGCTGATATATCTGATAAGGGGTTAATACTCAACATGTATAAAGAACTTGTAAAACTCAATACCAAAAAAACAAGCAGCCCAATTAAAAATGGGCAAAGGACCTGAATAGAAAATTTTCCAAAAAGGACATACAAATGGCCAATAGACATATGAAAAGATACTCAATGTGACCTTCTGGTTAAGATAGAGGCATAGGTGAACACAGCTTGCCTCCTTGCATAGCCACAGAAAAAAATACAACTCAATTACAAAACAGATATTTGCAAGATTCATCAGAAAATTGAGCTGTATGGAAGTCCAACAACTAAAGAGTTAAAGAAGCCACATTCATCCAGGCAGGTAGGTGGGGCAGAGAGGCAGAGACACAGAGAGGTGTGGAGATGTGCAGAGAGGCTCAGGGAGGCAGAGACATGGAATGGGTACATGTGGTGAATAAAAATTCAGATGGATTCCTTGGGAGTGAAGGATCCCAGCCCCGCTCTAGACCACCCAGCCTAGGGATCCAGCATCTGGAAGATAAGTCACCATATCTTCTGGCTATAAACCACTGGAGGTTGGGCCAGCAGAAGAAACTGCGGGATTCTCAGGAGTCTCTTATTAAAGGGCCCACAATGGACTTAGGACTCACGCAGACTCATACCCTCTGGGTTTTAGAACCATGGCAACAGTGGGAAGAGCACCAGTAGCATATGGGGAGATACTGAAGTATCTGGCAAGTACCAGGAGACAGGTTCTTTCCAGAGAAAACTACAGAGGACAGGCAGTGGCATTGTCACCTCTCTGACCCCTCCCCCACAGAAAGCCACAGAGTGAGACACATATTGCTCTGCCCTGGCAATTACCTAAGACTCTGCCCTATCCAACATACCTGTGTGATTTTCTATAACAAACCACACTAATAAGACAGGGAGTTAAAGGAATTCTACCTAATACACAGAAACAAACACCAGGAAACTGCAAAAATGAGGAGAAAAAGAAATATGTCTCAAATGAAAGAACAAAACAAAACTCTAGAAAAAGAACTAAATGAAATGGAGATAAGCAATCTATCAGATGCAAAGTTTAAAACACTGGTTATCAGGATGCTTAAGGAACTTACTGGGTACTTCAACAGCATAAAAAACTACCCAGGAAGAAATGAAAGCTTCACTAAGTGAAATAAAGAGAATTTTACAGGGAACCAACAGTGGAAGTGATCAAACCAAGAACAAATCAGTGATTTGGAACATAAGTAAGAAAAAAAATCATTCAATTAGAACATCAAGAAGAAAAAAGAATCCAAATAAATGAAGATAGGCTAAGAAGTCTGTGGGGAATTTTCAAACATACCAACATTCGAATTATAGGGGTGCTGGGAAGATAAGAGAAAAAGAAAGAAATTGGACATTTATTTGAAAAAATAATGACAGAAAACTTCCCTAATTTGGTGAAGGAAACAGACATACAAGTCCAGGAAGCACAGAGAGTTTCAAACAAGATGGACCCAAAGGGAACCACACCAAGACACATCATAATTAAAATGCCAAAGGTTAAAGATAAAAACAGAATCTTAAAAGCAGCAAGAGAAAAGGAGAGAGTTACCTACAAAGGAGTTCCCATTAGACTTTCAGCTGATTTCTCAAAAGAAACTTCACAAACTAGAAGAAACTGGCAAGAAGTATTCAAGGTGATGAAAAGCAAGGGTGTGCAACCTAGATTACCTTAGCAAAACTATCATTTAGAATGGAAGGACAGATAAAGTGCTTCCCAGACAAGGTAAAGCTAAAGGAGTTCATTTATACCAAGACCGTTATTATATGAAATGTTAAAAAGACTTATTTAAGAAAAAGATCAAAACTATGAACATTAAATGGCAATAAATTCACAACTATCAACAAGTGAATTTGAAAAGCACACTAAGTAATTAAACAGAACAGGTACAGATCATAGATTTGGAGATTATTTGGAGGGTTATCAGTTGGGGGTAGGAAGGGGAAGAATGAGGGGGGAAGGTGCAGGGATTAAGAATTACAAATTGGCAGGTACAGAGTAGATGGATGTTAAGAACAGTATAGAAAATGGAGTAGCCAAAGAACTTAAATGCGTGACCCATGGAATGACCTAGAGCACAGATCACAAACCCAAGGCCTGCAGACCAAATCCGGCCCTCCACCCAGTTTTATCCAGCCCAGCACCTTGTTTTTACCCAGAAGCAGCACTGAGCTCTTGCTTAACTGTTAAGGAGAAGTTACATTTATACAACCCTAAAATTACATCCAGCCCTTTGAAGGCAACTGCGAGGCTGAGGCGGCCCCCAGTGAAAATGAGTTCAATACCCTTGACCTAGAGGGAGAATTGCTAGAGGGAATGGTGGGTATCAGGTGGAGGGGGAATAGGGGAAAAATTGGGGCAACTGTAATAACATAATCAATAAAGTATATTTTTTAAAAAGATGCTCAATGTCCTTAATCATCAGAGACATGCAGACTAAAACCACAATAAGATATCATCTCATACCTGTCAGAATGGCTATCATCAATAAATCAACAAACAGTAAGTGCTGGTGTGGATGTGGGGAATGGGGACCTTTTGCACTCTTGGTGGGAATGGAGACTGGTGCAGCCACTGTGAAAAGCAGTATGGACATACCTCAAAAAATTAAAAATGGGTCTTCCTTTTGACCCAGCAATCCCAATTCTGGGAATATACATGAAGGTTCTCAAAACACTAATTAGAAAGAACATAAGCACCCCTCTGTTCATGGCAGTATTATTTGTAATCACCAAGATATGGAAGCAGCCCAAGTGTCCATCAATAGATGGGAGGATAAAACAATTATGGCACATTTACATAGTGGAATAGCACTCAGTCATAAAAAAAAAGGGTAAAAAATGATTTTACCCTTTGTGACAGTATGGGTGGACTGGGAGAACATTATATAATGCTAAGTGAAATAAGCCAGTCAGAGAAAGACGAGTACTATATGATTTCACTCATATGTGGAATCTAATGGACAAACTGAACTAACAAGCAGAACGGAGACAGACTCATAGATGGAGAGCAGGGTGACAGCTGGGGGGTGTTGTTAGGAGGTGGAGGGATTGAGGAGGACAAAAGGCTCATGGACATGAACAACAGTGTGGCAGTTGCTGAAGGGGAGGGGTGAATAAGGGGTGACTAAATGGTAGTGGAAAAAATACAATAAAGATTAAATTTTAAAAAGCTATTGTAAGTACTTTTTGTACATTAGCACAGAAATTTTTAACCAGTATACTGCAAACATTTTTAAAACATGCAATACTTGACTATTCAGTATGGGGCAGTGACCCCTTTTCCCTTAGATTGTCAAATAAAAAAATGAAAATAACCAGCACAAGAACAGGCGTCTGGTGCGAATAAATCAAAATTATACCTATTTTTGGGTCAGATCACCAAAAAAAGGAATATGTTTTTGGTATGCTGTAAAATTTTAATAATTAGTTTGTATGCCATGAGATGAAAAAGGTAGAAAATCTCTGCGTTAGCATATTATTTTGTGGCTTATTTATGCTGAAATAGTGACAGTCTTCCCATCTGAGCTAGATTATATCACTCTCTACCTAGTTTTATTAGTAGTATCATTATTTTTCATGTAACCTAATAGCTGAATTTTTTTGTTCATGCCCTTTGCATCATAGATGCTTTTTAAACTTTATGGACTTAATAATTAATTTAATCCCTTTAAAATTTTATTGGCATTATGTATTTTCTTTCTTTTTTTTAAAACTGCACTGTAACTTTTATTAGTGAAAAGCTGACTGAAATTGTGTGTTAGACTCCTCCAGATATGTTTGCCTCTTAAACTTAAGCACCTTCCCCATTTCAAGTAATTTCAGTTAACTCACATTTCTTTGTTTCCAGTGCCTTTCCCTGTGTGAAACAGCACACTGCTGAGTACAGTGAACAAAAGGATCTTTTACAAAATATCAATATATATCATGTCATTTTCAGTCATAATGTTATTACACAGTGTGTTCCTTCCTAGTTGCACAGAGAACTTTTCAAACCTTGCTAATTCACCTTGAAACTTATAATTTATTTCTTAATAGGCTAAGGATAGTGTGTGTATGAGATTCAGCAGAACAAGTATATGAATTATGAATAGGTAGCCAGTTCAAGTTAAGTATGAGACAATACCTATTATCATCTATTGGTTGCAAAATTGCTATTCTTTAGGGAAGTTTAAATATTCTTATTTTAAAAAGCCTTAAAACAAGACTCAATTGAGATTTATTCATTTTTCCCTGTAGATCCATAGTGATTCATCTTGGCATTTTTAATTTAAACTTTATTTTTTAATTTCAGTTTTATATTGAATATTGCATCAAATTCAATATTATTTTGTGTTAGTTTCAGGTGTAGGGCATAGTCATGAAACAATCATATACTTTGCAAAGTGTCTCTCAGTTTTTTCAGTATCCACTTGGCAACCTACCTAGTTTTGATTCTGATTTAAAGCTGTCAATTCATAATAATCTTGGCTCACAATTAGGTGTCTGATTATCTAATTTTAGATGTAAACACATTTACAGTTACTGCAATCTTCCCTCTCATTTTAATCTGAATTTGTTTATTAATTTCACACAATGTCAGTAGTAGGTCAAATTATTATAACAATAAAGTACAGTCCCTAAAAAATACAACAAAAGGAGGCCAAAACTAATTTTAATTTAGACTTTTTAGATTTCATAACCTACTTATCTTGGTATGTCGTCAAGGAATTCTCAACTGAGTGACAGTTGTTCTAATAGATTATTTTTAAAAATCACCAATTTGCAATTTACATAGAAATTGCCTATGCAGGTGACATGAAAACTTAAGTCCCTAGGTTACTTTACAAAAGCCTTTTATTTAAATAATGTGGGATGTATACATTTACAATTTTGACCTCAAGAAGCATGTGTGTGCATAGCATAACGATTTTGCTTGCTGTTGTTTAGATTTAGGATTAGGCTAATATTTAATACCAGTGACAGTTGTTTGAGGAATGGTCCCACCTATCTGCTCTTCATCTATATCTGTCTTATAAAGTCTAGAGCCTCTGATCTTCAGCCTTCAGGGGACCAGTTATCATTTACAACTCATTCTGAGTTCGTACAAACAGGTTTAAATCCTGGCTCTATCTCTTACTTGTGTGTCCTTAGACAAGTTTCTTAATTTCCCTTAGTATCAGTTTGCTTATTTATAAAAGAAATATAAGAAATATAATAATGGCACCCATTTCTCAGGATTGTCAATGGGATTAAATAGAAGAACTCACTAGAATTGTGCTTAGAATATACTAAGTCTGTGACAGTTGTCACCATTATAGTGCCCTGAGTCCTTCACTGTGGTATCCTGCCAAATCTCTTCAGCATCACAAATTACTTCTTATGCAAAATGATCTTAGCCTATTTTTCATGTCCTGCCAAATAAAATTATTCATTTATTCAATACAGCTGATAGAATTCAGGTAGATCTTAGAAAGAAAGCAATTTAATTATATTAATTTTTAAAGAGATGTGAGTCACTGATAGCCATATCCCTTCAAGAATTACTAGTTTTTTAAGAAGAGATTTATTATTTTCTTCAATCTGATTTCTAATTGCTGAAGATGTAGGCAAAGAAATAAATTGAAGTAAAGGTTATAGATAGTACAGGAAAAGGTACTTTTGTGGCACAATATCAATCAGGTTGACTGGCATTGCTCACAGGCTTATTTTGGTTTCATCAACAAGAAGTTCAATCTTTTTGTCATAGTTTTTCTTCTTCCTCTTCTAAAGCATCCATTCTCCAAAATATATGAACTCTGTTAGAGACAGTAAGTGCCACAATAGGAGTCAAGGGTTAGGGTGATGGTGTTGCAGGGCTAGGTGTCGCCGGTTGGGAGAGCAGGAGATGAGAAGCTGGTGGCTAATCTTAGGTAGTTACGTGTAAATAGAGGACTAACTTTATTCTCAAGGGTGGAGAAATAAATACATTAATTCACTGAATACTATGTTTGGACATATAAATAGACCTGTAGCAGTTTCTTTAGCTAATTGTCTAGGTAATAAATTGTCCATTTTAGGAGAAACACATCAGTTATTTGGAGATAGGCTTTGTTTTCTTAACAGTGAAAAGCACTATTTGGGTTAGTCTTCACTGTTCAGTTTAAGTGAGAAGACTATCTAGGTGGTGGCTGATTTTCTCATAAAGACAATTTAATTGGCAAGTAGGGAGTTGGCAGAGCTCTGACTTCTACCTCTGGCAGTGGAGGGCTTAGAAGAAAGAGCAGAGGGAAGAAAAAGGAGCTGTGACAATGTGCTCATTGTCCCAGGTACTCACTTCAGTATAGTGCGAGCCGTACTGCAGTTGCCATAGTGTTTGCCCCGGAGACGTAGCTTACGGTGCCAGAGATGCTTCTCAGATACTTCCTGGAAATTTGGACTACCTGCGGATGGAATTTTACATGGCACAGCCAAGGAATATTGAAAATCATAAGGTAGAGTGAAATGGCGTTTTCTGGCTATAGGAAGATTTTATGTCCATTATTTCATTTAATCTTTAAAAGTAATATTTGAAAATGGGTAGAATGGATAGTTTTGCCTCTAAGTGACAGACATGAAAATGACATCACTAAAAGTCATATAACTTCTCAATAGTAGAATCAAGAAAAAACATAGGTCTTCTCTATTTTCTGTTTCTATTATCATATTAATTTTATAAAAAGACAATAAAACAAAGCAATGCAGAGACTTCACTGGTGAATTTACCAAACATTTAAATAAGAATTTATACCAGCTCTCCAGAAAAATAGAAGAGAAGGGAAAACTTCTGAAATATTCTATTAGGTCAGTATTCTTACCTTGATACCAAAAGCAGACAAAGATATCACAAGAAAATAAACTAGTGTTCCTTGTGAATATAAATACAAAGATTTTTAACTGAGCGTAGCAACATATAAAAATGATTATACACCATGATAAGTACAGTTTATCCCAGGAATTCAAGATTTGTTTAACATCTGAAAATCAATCAATGTAATACACCCTATTAATGGAGTAAAATACAAAAACTTTATGATCATCTTTATAAATGCAGAAAAAGCATTTGACAAACCAGGATCCTTTCTTAATAAAAACATTCAGTAATCTAGAGAAGCAAACTTCCTTAACCTAAAAAAAGAAATCTTACAGGAACCTACCGCTAGCATCACAACTAATGGTAGACAAGTACATGCTTTCCTCTTAATTTCAGGAACAATACATGCATTACTGTCACTTTTTTTCAGCAATGTCCTGGAGGTTCTAACTAGGGAAATTATTCAAGAAAAAGATACAAAAGACATTCAAATTGAAAAATAAAAAGTATAACTATCTATATTCTCAGATGATTTGATATTGTCTATAGAAAAACCTTTAAAAATCCACAAAAAATATTACATTAATATCAAAAGTTGTAAGAACTTCCCAGACCAAAAAACAAAACAAAACAAAAAACTAAAGGAGTTCATCATCACCAAACCATTATTATATGAAATATTAAAGGGACTTACTTAAGCAAAAGATCAAAACTGTGAATGCTAAAATAGCAACAAATACATGTCTATCAGTTGAATCTAAAAAACAAGAAGAACAAAGACAGAATCATGGATATGGAAAGCGTTTTGATAGTTGTTGGTGGGAGGGGGGCTTAGGGGAATGATTGAAGAGGTGAGAGGATTTAGAATAGATAGTTACAGAATAGCCATGGGGTGTAAAGTACAGTACAGGAAATGAGGTAGCCAAAGACCTTAATACGCATGACCAATGGACATCATTGAAGGTGTGAGAATTGCCTGAGGGAGTGGGGTGCTGAGTGGAGGTAGGCAAAAGGGGAAAATTTGGGACAGCTGTAATAGCATAATCAATAAAATATAATTTAAAAAAATTACTGTAAAAATCAATTATATTTCTCTACATTAACAATGAACAATCCAAAAAGAAAATTAAGAAAATAATCTCACTTACAATGGAACATGATTGCACTTATAATAACATCAAAATAAACAGAATTTTAGCCAAAATGTAACCAAAGAAATAAAGATTTACACACAGAAACTATAAAATATTTTGAAAGGCCTAAATAACAAAAAGACATTCATCTAAATTGCAAAACTCAATGTTGATAAAATGACAATACTACCCAAAGCGATATACAAATTCATTGTAATCTCTATCAAAATTTCAGTTTTTTAAAAAAGTTAATGTAGTTCTTATTGCACAGAAAGCAAGTGCCGTCATTGACACTGGTGATTATGGTGCCCAAGGGGAAGTTGTTAAGCCCCTCGTATTTCTGAGTTTTCTCTTACAATATTAGTGGGGGTACAACTCTAGCAACGTCATTGTTACCTGTTAAAGATAATGCAAATGGAAGGAAACATGGGGCTTATCCCTCTGGAGAAACTGTGAGTTTAAGGTGATTAATGTTGCAAATAAATGACTTTCTTACTGCAGCAGCAGCCTTTTCATCAGAGCCAGTAGTATAAATTGCAAAATTTAATTTCAGATGGAAAAAATGTTCCTTAATTCTATTGTAAGTAGTGACACATTTATATGCCTATCTTTAGCATGTTTTCTACCAAAGATTTGTCATTTCAGATTATTTTCATTACGTATTTCTTCGTTACAGGCTATTGCTCTTAGTTTTCTTTTTCTGAAAATTTTAAAAAAATTTTAATTGTTGTTCAAGTACAGTTTTCTGTCTTTTACTCCTATCCCAGCCCACCCCTGCAGTCCTCCCCACCCCCCTCCCATTTTCACCCCTGCCCCCCCTAGTTTTTGTCCATGTGTCCTTTATACTTGTTTCCGTAAACCCTTCCCCTTTCCCCTGAAATTCCCTCCCCTCTCCTCTCTGGTCACTGTCAGGTTTTTTTTTTTTTAAGAAATTGAAAAGCTTAATCTAAAATTGATATGGAAATGACAGGGACCCAAAGAGCCAAAACATTTTTCAAATATGAAAGACTCATACTTCCTAATTTAAAAACTTACTAAGAAGCTCCAATAATCAAAAGACAGTTTGTTTCTGGCATAAGAATAGACATACAGAGCAGTGGAATAAAATTGAAAGTCCAGAAATAAACCTAACATTTATCGTCAATTGTTTTTGACAAAAGTGTTGAGATAGTTCAATAGAAAAATAATAGTATTTTTTCAACAAATAGTGTTTGAACAGCAGGAGAATGAGTTTGGACTCCAACCTCACAGTATATAAACAGATTGACTCAAAATTAATCTTGGACATAAATGTAAGATCTAAAGCAGTAAAACTGTTGAAGAAAACATGATGTATGTCTCCATTTATAGGAAATGCCTAGAAGAGACAAATCAATGGGGACAAGAAGTAGATTAGAGTTACCTAGGGCTGAGGAGGAGGGGGAGAGGGGTAGGGAGTGCCTGCTAATAAGTACAGGTTTTTTTTTAATTTTTGGAGGGGGAAGATAAAATATTCTCAAATTAGTTGGTGATAATGATTGCACAACTCTGTGAAATTCACTATAAAATCCACTGAACTTTAAATGGGTGAATTTTTATGATATGTGAATATTTTAATATAACTGTTAATAATAAAGAAAATGGAGGCTCATCACCTGGATATCATGTCCTCCTGACTATAACTATTTTTCCTAAATTTTGTCTAATATTATACCTAGTTGAAGTTGATTACTATTTCTGTTTTTACTGAAATTATCAGATATATTTTTTAAAAAAGATTTTATGTGTTTTTAGAGAGAGGGGAAGGGAGGGAGAAAGAGAGGGAAAGAAACCAGAGAGAGAAGCATCAATTAGCTGCCTCTTGTATGTGCCCCACTGGGGACCAACGCATGTGCCTTGACTGGGAATCCTTCGGGTGACTCTTGCCCTGAGAAACAACACCCAGCCAGCTGAGCCACACCAGTCAGGGCTAACAGTTTTGGTTTATGTCATTTTTAAAAGAGAGTCTTAAATGGGGCCACCTTTCCCATTATGTTATTATTCAAAACATAGCTGTAGATATTTGACCAAAGATTTAAAATGCTGTTTTGGAGCTGAGGGGAAAAATGATTTACATTTTGTGCCCATGTTTTTCTACTTTATTTGTCAGAATACATTCAGTCAAATAAATTTACCATAATAGCTGTTTACCAACAGGTGAATATAGCAGCTAAAACCATAAACCACTAATTGCTACCTCCTTTGAATCTCTGCAATGCTTTTTTCCCTATAGTTTATGTCAGTGAGCATATGTACGCTTGTGTAAATATATTTACATATTTGTAAAGTTTTTAAAAGACCTACACAGTTCCCTACATATACGAACTAATCAGTAAGTATTTCAGTTGAATGCTTTATAAGCCAGTTTCTACACTGGGGGAGAGGAGTTGAGTGTTAATTCCTGTGAGTAGATTTCACTGATAACTCAGAAACTTATAGAATGGGTTAAGATTAAGGATGTTCTGTTTACTGTTACAAGGCTCATCAGCCAGCTTTTAGCCAGAAAATGGTATCGGATAGATCTTCGTAAAATACATTTGCCTAGAAGAATTTGACTTTGTGAAATGTTTCTAAATAAAGTTCAAAATATAATTTTTCCTCCCATAAATTCTTAAAAGTGAGAAACAAATGCGGGAAATATTTCATATTGTACAAGTATCCCATATATGCAAGGTGTAATTAAGCAATAATATGAAATTTTCAGTAAATAACCTAACATTTAAATAAGCATCTTTCATTTGTGAATAGTGCTTTTTACATCCTCCTTTCCAATTTGGATGCCTTTTATTTCTTATTCTTGTCTGATTGCTGCGGCTAGAACTTCCAGTACTATGCTGAATAAGAGTGGTGATAGCAGACACCCTTGTCTTGTTCTTCATCTTAAGGGGAAAGCTTTTAGTTTTTGCCCATTGAGTATGATGTTGGCCATAGGGTTCTCGTATATGGCTTTTACTATGTTGAGGTATGCTCCTTCTACTCCCACTTTGCTGAGTGTTTTTTATCATAAATGGGTGCTGGATTTTATCAAATGCTTTTTCAGCATCTATTGATACGATCATGTGATTTTTGTCCTTCATTTTGTTTATGTGGTGTATTACATTTATTGACTTTCAAATATTGTGCCATCATTGCATTCCTGGGATGAATCCCACTTGATCATGGTGTATGATCTTTTAAATGTATTTCTTAATCCAGATTGCCAGTATTTTGTTGAGGATTTTGGAATCTATGTTCATCAGAGATATTGGCCTATAATTTTCTTTCTTGTGTCTTTACCTGGTTTTGGAATTAGGATGATTGCAGCCTTGTGAAGAGTTTGGGAGTCTTTACTCTTCTTTAATGTTTTGGAATAGTTTGAGAAGAATAGGAATTAGTTCTTCCTTAAATGTTTGGTAAAATTCACCTGTGAAGCCATTTGGCCCAGGGCTTTTTTGGTCCAGGAGATGACATGATCATATATATAGAAAACTCTGTAGTCTCAACCCCAAAACTACTCAACCTAATAATGAATTTGGCAAAATAGCAGGGTACAAAGTCAATATTCAGGAATCGATGGCATTTTTGTATACCAACAAAGAAATAGCAGAAAGAGAAACTAGGAAAATAAACCACTAACAAAACTACAGCTAAAAAACCATTGACAAAAAAACTATAGTAACAAGCAAAATAAAGTACCAGAATAAATTTAACCAAGGAGATAAAGGACCTGTACTTGGAAAACTACTGGACACTGAAGTAAGAATTTAAGGAAGATACAAATAAATGGAAGCATATACCATATTCATGGATTGGAAGAATTAACATCATTGAAATGTCCATACTACCCAAAGCAATCTGTAGATTCAATGCAATTCCTATTAAAATACCAATGGCATATTTCACAGATTTAGAAAAATATTTCAAAAATTTATATGGAACTGAAAAAGACCCTAAATAGCATCAGCAATCTTAAGAAGGAAGTACAAAGTAGGAGCGATCACAATACCTGATGTCAAAATATATTAGAAGGTCATTGTAATCAAATAGTCTGATACTGGCATAAGAATGGACACAGACAAATGGAACAGACTAGAGAACCCAGAAATAAACCCAAATCTGTATGGTCAATTAATATTTGACAAAGGGGGCCTGAGCATACAATGGAGTTAAAAATACCCTCTTCAATAAATGGTGTTGGGAGAACTGGACTGGTACATGCAAAGAGAAGATGACACTAGACCATCAACTTACACCATGTACCAGAATAAACTCAAAATGGATAAGAGACTTAAGTATAAGTCATGACATCATAAAAGTCCTAGAGGAAAAGATAGGCAGGAAAATTGCAGATAGCTCATGTAGCAATGTTGCTGATATGTCCTCTAGGGCAAGGGAAATAAAGGAAAAAATAAAGGAATGGGACTACATCAAACTAAACAGCTTCTGCAGAGTTAAAGAAATCATCATCAAAATGAAAGTGAAACTTACTGCATGGGAGAACATATTTGCCAGTGACACATTGGACAAGGATTTAATGTACAAAATATATAAAGAACTCATACAACTCAAATCCAGGAAGACTCACAATCCACCTAAAAAATGGGCAAAGGTCCTGAACAGACACTTCTCCAAGAAGGACATACAGATGGCCCAGAGACATATGAAAAGATGCTCAATATCGCTAGCCATCAGGGAGATGCAAATTAAAAGCACAATGAGATACCACTTTACACCAGTCAGAATGGCCATCATTAATAAATCAATGAACAATAATTCCTTAAAAACCTAAAGATAGAACTGCCATTCGACCCAGCAATTCCACTGCTGGGAATATACCCTAAGAATCCTGAATCACCAATTCAAAAGAACTTATGCACCCCTATGTTCATAGCAGCACTATTTACAAAAGCCATGTGCTGGAAACAGCATAAATGCCCATCAGTAAATGATTGGATAAAAAATTTGAGTAAGGTGTTCTCAACCCCCCCCAAAAAATGTTTTGCATTTACACAGTGGAATAGTACACAGCAGAAAGAAAGACAGAATCTTTGCCTTTTGCAACAGCATGGATGGAACTGGAGAGCATTATGCTGATTTAAATAAGCCAGACAGTGAAACAGATACCATATGATCTCACCTATAAGTGGAATCTAATGAACAGATAAACTAATGAACAAATAGAACCACAGGCATGGAACTGACTGAAAGTGGCCAGAGGGGAGGGTGGATGGTGATAATGGTGGAAAGAATGGTGGGGGAATGACTATACAAAGAACATGTATGAATGACCCATGGACATGAAGAACGGTGTGGGAATTGACTGTGGAAGTGTGGTTGGGATGGGCAGAAGAGGGCAAAGGGAGAATAATTGGGACAACAATAAAAAATGATTTAATAAAAAAATTAAATATTCCAACATCCAGATCATAGGGGTGCCAGAAGGAGAAGAGAAAGCACAAGAAATCGGAAACTTATTGAAAAAGTAATGAAAGAAAACTTCCCCAACCTGGTGAAGTAAATAGATGTATAAGTCCAGGAAGCACAGAGAGTCTCACACAAGTTGGACCCAAAGAGGAACACACTAAGACATATAATTAAATTACCCAAGATTAAGAATAAGTAGAGAATCTTAAAAGCAGCAAGAGAAAAGGAGACAGTTACTACAAATGAGTTCCCATAAGACTATCAGCTGATTTCTCAAAACACCTTACAGGCAAGAAGGGGCTGGAAAGGAGTACTCAAAGTAATGAAAGGCAAGGTCCTACATCCAAGATTACTCTACTCAGCAAAGCTATCATTTAGAATGGAAGGGCAGATAAAGTGCTTCCCAGATATAGTAGTGTTACAGCCCTTCATCACCAAGCTTTTATTATGTGAAATGTTCAAGGGACTTATCTAAGAAAAAGAAGATCAAAGCTATGAATACTAAAATGACAACAAACTCACAACTACCAAAAACTGAACCTAAAAACTAAACAAAAGCGAAAACAAACTAAGCAAAGAACTAGAACAAAAACAGAATCACAGAAAAGAAGATCACATGGAGAGTTATCAGCAATGAAGGGGAGGGGGGAGAATGGGGGAGAAGGTACAGGGATTAAGAGGCATAATTGGTAAGTACAAAGTAGAGAGGGGTTAAGAATAGTATAGGAAATGGGGAAGCCAAAGAACTTACATGTATGACCCATGAACACGAACTTAGGGGGAGCAGGGAATGTTGGAGGGAATGGGGGTACCTGATAGAGGGAGATAAAGGGGAGAAAATAATGCAACAATTATAATAACATAATAAAGTGTATTTAAAAATATCCTCACTTAAAGCAATGAAATAAATAAATAAATGAGGGTCTTTCATAGAAGGTCCTTGGTAGGCAACGTACTTTTTCCGCTAATGGTAATATTATAAAAGCAGTTTTTTAGGTTTCCTTTTGGAATTTCTGTCAAAGCCAGTGTACAAGTTACATGAGTAAACAGTCTTTGTAGTTTTTAATCAGATCTGGTTTTAACCAAAATTATATCACTCAAGTTTGTCAACCTCTTCATTCTCTCCTTAGCTTAGCGTCATTTAATGTTGCTTCCAAAACTGTATCAGCTCTCACGACAGGAAGTCATGCTACCATTAACAGTTTTTAAAAATGATTTTTGTGTTTTGCAATATAAGGAATATGTGTCTTGGTTCACTGCCAGGCACTTGGTGAGCATTCAATTAAATGTTGCTTGAATGAATGAGGGAATGAATGCATCATGTTTGTACTACTTTGAAGAGAACAATATTCAATTAGCAATATCTGTATGCTTTCCAAAAATCAATTATTTCATATTTATAATATGAATATACTGATTCTATTATTGCTATTTAAGCTCTTATTTTTTCTGTTCATGAAATGGCTGTTGACCTATTTACATTGGCATATGCCTATTCATTTATATACCTTTGCCTAATCATGAAAATAAAATCTAATCAGTAACTCAAAGCAGACTGGTTTCAGATTTCTCACCAGCCTTCCATGCCTTCCTTCTTAAGATTTGTAGAGCTCTGCGATTTCTTCGGCCCATTTTCAAGCGTCTGAATAATAAATGTCACTGGGCCTACAGATTTGAATGCATTTAATCTGTTTAATCAGCACCCATATCCTTCCATATTTTGTCATCATTTTCTGCATTGTTACTGCGGTCACCGCTGTTCTGGTAATTAGATTAGGTCTGACCTTCACAGAAACAGTGAAAAGATAATGCTGAACGTCTGTAACTTTGTAGTCATTTATCCTATTCTTGCCCACCCCATTTAACAAATTGGTGGCATTTCTCATTGTAAAAAATGTTTATTTCTTATAGTGTCTTTCAAAACTTGTTGTTTATTGTTTTGCCTATTCTTTCTTTAGCCTCTTATTCTGTGAAAAAATAAGAACAATTGCTGAAATAGAAGAAAATACAATGGATTTGCAAAATTTTCTAAGGTTCTTCTCTTATGGACTCAAACTTTTGTTAGCACCCTCATCTTCCTTTGTACCACCAAAATTTACTAAGGGTGACTAGAATGAAACATCACCTTTCACAAAGCCTTCACCCATAGGGCTCATCCTAAATGATCTCTCTTTTTAGGGGGTCTCCAGAGCTCCTTTGGCTTTGTTTATTTTGCATGGTATTGAAGTTATGTGTGTGCATGTCTTAGTTGTCCTGGATAATAAAATCATTAACAATGGCTACCATTGATTAAGCATTTTCTTTGTGCCAGACACTTTACATATAAGATCCTATTTATTTCTTACAACTACCTTGTGGTAAAGATGTTATGATCATCTTCATTTTATCACACACACACATGATTATATATACATATGATTTTACACACACATATGTGTATGTAGAATGTTGTGGTTTTTATAAAGATTCTTTAGCCCATAATGAGAAGTCAAGTAAATTACTCTGGGTAAAATAACCTGAGTCATATTTTTTACCATAAGAATTCTTTTCCCTGGCATTTAATGTTCTTGTAGGGATGTTTGAAACTCACCTGGTTTGGGTCCGTTGAAGGGAATAGCTGTATTACTACTTGAGTACCTGAAGAATTTTTTACTTAATCTTGAAGATCAGTAACCTTTTCCCTTGATACATTGTGTACCATTTCTATCTGAACATGGAATTCTCTCCTTATTTCACAGAAAGTTTCCTATATTATATTGTTTTGAATAGTTTTATATTTCATGTGTTTAGTTTTCTATTTCAGGAAAATACACATGATTAGATGCTGAATAAATACAAGACAATATAAGGAGCAAAGGGTAACAGGTGTCATGTCTAGAGTTCAAGAAACTTACTTATTGAAGAGATCAGAATGTCCGGGAAGCCCATCCGAAACACTTCACTTAAAGGTCTCCTTAGTGGGCATGCAGCCATCCTTGCCACAATGCAAATAGTGAGAACTACTTCCTTTAACTGCTTTTTAAAATTAGCATATAACAACCCTTTAGTGTGAATTTACTTTGGGATAAATTCTGTGTAGACACTAATACTCTCATACAAAATCTATAATTCTTTGTGTCAACTTTTACTGAAAAAGTGTTAAGCCTACAGGAAAATTGGAAGCTAGCAACATTTTTTTTAATATCTCAGTGTACTGATTTTTAACGCTTCACTATTGGAAACTAAATTCCACCACCTTATACCTAAATTTTCAGCATTTATCTCCAAAGAACAAGATTTATCTATACAGTCACAATACCATTATCTAACCCCCCAAATTTCACTTTGAAAGGGTATTGCCTAAAATGTAATTTATATTCAAATTTCCTCAGTTGCCTCAAATTTTGTTTGCTGCTTGTCACTCCCAGGATCCATTTGTATAGTGCACGTTACATTTAATTTTATGTTTCCTTAGTTACCTTTATTATAAACAGCCCTCGTTGTTTTTATAGCTTTAACATATTTTTAGGAATTCTGCGACCTGAATTTTTCTGATTGTTTTTTCGTGAATGTTTAGGTTAAAAGTTTTTGTTCATAATTCTAGATGGGTGATGTGTACTTCCTATTATATCACATCAAGATGCAAATAACATCAGTTTATGCCTTTCTTTATAATGTTAACAGGTCACTTGGTTAAGGTGTTGGCTGCTAGATCTCTCCACTGAAAATGCAGCTTTCATTTCATGATTAACAATTTATCTGTGGGGTGTCACTTTGAACTGCATGAACTTATCCATTCTCCCACAACCCTACACTCACTGCATTCCGTATTCATCAGTGATGCTTGCCTGAATTAATGGTTACACCGGCTGTGGCTCAAGGACAGTGTTCTCATTCTACCACTGGGTTTTCGTAAGCACAACTGGGACCTTCTTAAGAGGGACTTCAGCTTCTTCCTCTTCTTTTTCTTTTCTTCTGTCTAGTGGATTAAAATGAAATCTCTTTAATAGAAAGACATAAGTATTGACAGATGTCTGATGAACACAAGAACACAGATAAAGCGTACCTACATTAACCTACTTTCTACCTTCTTCCAGTACAGGAGGGGAGTTCAAAAAACATGAATGATCTTTAAGGGAAACAAAGGCATACCACATAACATGTTTTTCTCCAGTACAAAGTCTTAAATATGTTTCTCTTCCATCAAGTAAAAAGTAAAGAAACACCCAGTTGGAAGAGATAAGGAGGAGCAATACCCTAAGGACTCAGAAATTGATTTATTGCAGAAAAATGGAGAGTATTTTAGAAAATATCTGCCTCAAGATCTTTTTGTTTGTTTTGCTTTGTTCTTTTATGTTTTTTTACATCAAATTTACTGGGGTGACATTGGCTAATGAAATTTTGTGGGTTTTAAGTGTATAATTCTATGATACATAGTTTGTATGTTGCATTCTGTGCCCTTTACCATTCCCCACCCCCTTCCCTCTGTAACCAGCATACCGCTGTGCTTGCCCTTTTGAACAAGAAGAGAACGCCGCTCCTATGAAACATGGCCAGCTGCTTTCTAGTTTACTTGGTCTGGAGTGGACCAAGCTTCACCACCACCACTATTGCTTCTCAGCCTGTGGCTAAATTCATATGTGGAGAGGATCCCAGATGTTGGTACTTTAAAGTGTCTCCAGGTGATTTTAACGTGCAGTCAGGAATGAAGACATTAGAACTCTTAGGGGTAGGAAAACTAATTCCAGGTTGGCAAACGGGTGAAATTTGGACATGCAGGGCTTGAGGAAGGTAACTCCACATAAAGAGAATAGCGTGAGCAAAAGGTAACCTACTTATTATGGCAAAGATTGTATCTTCTTTTCCCCAGATGAGACATTTTTTTCCTGGCACATTTACCTGAACGGTAACTTGATAGATAATGTAATAAAATGAACTCATTTATAAAACTCAGAAGCAGAAGTCCTTCTATGATTTTAGTTATGGAAAAGTAAAATAATATTCTTGAAAATGTCCCACAGCTTATCATTTGCAGTCTAACAAGCCCTTTAAGTCTGGTCCTGTTAGGCCCATTTGTATAAGGAAATTACACCCTTTGCTGGGTGGCAAGATATTAAACAAAACATGGCTTATTGAAAATATGTTCTGCCATAGCAATGATATTAGAAAAGAGCAAAAACGTCTGAACTTGGTTTTCATGTTTCTGCTTTAACCACAGGTTCAAAAAGTGAATTTTAAGCTTGTAAATGCTGGTTATGAGACAGGAGAAACATAATGTAAATATTTTGAAGGAATAGTAATCAAGATCTGTGAGTCATAGACCAGCTACCAGATGAAAAGCATAAAACCAACCATGTCAGGGCTTCAGATCAGAGCAAGGTTTCAATTTTGCTATCCACTGAGAATAACTAAATTGAAGATGCATATGAATAAATACTGGCAATCCAAACTATTGTGTTTGTGTGGTAATGAATGTTTTTTTGTGTTTTCTTAAAGATAAAACCCAAATTCCTATATATTCCTAAAGTAAAAATACATTTACTATGTGGAAAGATAGAAAGAAACCCTTAGGAAATATTATCTGCTCCTGTATTACTTTTTCAGAAAAGTACAAATTTTGGAGAATCAGGTAAGCAGAATGACAGAGAGTATGGGGGCCCTGAGGCTGAAAGTATTTATGGTCACAGATTCTGGAATACAGAGAAAAATTATGTCAAAGTTAGAAAATAATACTATTTTCCCTTTGCACCTGAAAACATTACCTATGACAATGTCTGTCTTTACAAGATGATAGTTACTTTAAGAGTGCCCTCCAAGAGGGTTATAATATGGTGACCCAAAGCTCCACCACATGCCCTGGAAAGTTGTAGGTGTTCCAAGATGGGTCCTGTAGTGCTGGGATTCCAGAACCTGTATAAAAATAGATTTTTGTCATAAATTTCCAAACAATGTTTAAAAATAGAGATAAGAAGAAGAGAAGGGAAAAATCAGTGGCAGTGAAGTGGTAAGAAAAGTGACTGCAGTGTCAGGAGACTGAAATTTTAGCTGTGTCTGTCACCAACTGTGACTTGGCTAAATCATCTTACCTATTGACCTCCCTTGAAATGTGAGCTTTGGCTAGTATTTTAGTAGTTTATAAATGTTTAAAGAAACAGAACTCTTCTCCCCTGGAATTGAATCATGCTTTAAATCATAATATGTAAAACAGATGAAAATGATAATTCGGGGGAGAAGCCCTTTCTTTCAGCCTCCCCTTACATCTGAGACCAACTGGGAGCCATGGCCATAGACATCCAAGGACTATAATACTCAACCTGTGGTCCAGCACCAGCGACATCAGCTGGGTAAAGATGCAGAACTCAGAAGCTAGTTAGAAACGGGACCTACTGAATCAGAATCTTCATTCTAATCGATTCCCTCAGTGATATATTTTCTAGTACAATTTTCGAAGCCTTGCTCTAGAGATTCATAGAACTCCATTTGAAAATTAACTCCTGGATTAGTTGACCTGCAGGGATTAATGTTTTTTTCTTTTTCTTTCCCCACGACACACCACAATAACCATTCTCAGCTGAAGAACGAGAAGAACAGGAGGTAGTGGCAGTAATGCCATTTTTAGTCTTGGAGTCAAGAATGGAAGGTTTTATTTTATTTTATTTCAGACAGTGCAGTGCTTTATTCCACAGCATTGTCTCAAAGAGGGGACCTAATGATGACCTTTAGGTGTGGTAGTATATCAGTTAGTGGCTTCTCAGGAAGTTGATGGCATACTCAACAGAGTTATTGAAGAAAGTTTTTTTAATAGGAGGGGTTTTTACCAAGTTGTGGGCAGGGCTAAGAGAATCAATAAGGGGTGGTGAAACACTGAGACTAGCAATGGTGGGGACCATTGACTCCTCTAACCTTGAGGGAGCAAAGATAGGATTAGCACCTTGGGAGATCTTAAACTATGAAAAGGCTCACTACAGGAGCTCTTGCCTTTGTTGGGAGGATACAACCACTGCAAACCACAGAGCACCGTGATGCAAACAGAAGAAGAAATAAACCACAATTTCTTTTTTTGCCTACTCTGATCGCCTTCCAGTGGCTGCCATTGGCCAATGCAACTGGAAACCAGAGGGCAAGGGAGTCAATCAATGTGGTTCATACGCTTCATCCTCCTGGGGCAAAGAGCACAGTACGGAGAGGTAGAAAGTGATTCTGGGAGCAAATTTAGCATATCTAACATAGTGAATGAAATGATTATATTTGTAAGCAGAATAATAGTTAATAAAGTAAACTGTTAATGGAAAGGTTTGTTTTGTTTGTGTAAATGTTTATGTTATATATATGAGTGTATGTTAAATATCAAGAAGAATTTCCCGAGAAACAGTGTGTTGCAGTAGAATTGGTGCTTCAAAGAGATATTCTCATAATTTCTTCTGCTGTGAAAAGTTTTAAACAAGAGAATGATGTTAATTTGCCTTCATTTAACACTTACTGTCTGGCAGGTACTATTAATGACACTCAAGCATGAAACGTCCTCATCTACAAGGAGCTATGACATAGATTAAAAGTGAAAATGTTAAATACATATGGAATATATGTATGGAAAAGAATGATCTGTGCAGGCGCATTCATTTGGCAAATATTTCTTAAGTACCTGATGTATATGAGGTGATATCTTTGGGACTAAAATTCACAAAAATAATGAGTCAACATGACATGGTTGTTGTCAATATGGAATTTATAATTTTCTTGGGAAGATAGATTTCAGTGATAGTTCAAGGCCAATTAAAAGGGAACTGTAGGTTCTTTGGGAATTTATAACAGATACCACTTACCCAGATTTGAGAAGCAAAAGCATCCTCCTTGAGCCGTCTGAGATGTGAAATATAAATGGGAAGTCAGCCAGGTAATGGGGAGTAGTCTTGGTGATTGGCAGTTGAGCAGAGCAGTGGCGGTAAAGATGTGTCTGCGTATCTCCACACTGGCAGTGTTTCAGCGAGAAGTCCCGGAGGGAAAAGAGATCATGCCATAGTTAACAAACTGCAAAGAAGTTATTACAGCTGAAGCAGAAAGCAAAGGAAGCATGGTGTTTGGTGTTTATGTTAAAGCCATGTGAAGCTAATGAAATATTTTTAAAATCAAGAATCACTTGATTATGTGGAAAAATTGTGAATATAAAATATTGGACTTCCTATTAGTGTCACTTTAGCCAAAACTTTAGTTTATTGTCTACCTCTGAAGTTTTTTTCTGAGAAATAAGCACAGAAGGGTATTTTTACCAAGACTGCCCCAATTTTAAGTTTTTCCTCTAATATAGGAAAAGAACTCAATTGATCTGAATTTTTTCTCATTTTGCTGTACATCAAGGTAATGACATCTTTTAAAACATAGACAATATAACCTCAGAGTTTGCTTATAGTAATATTTTTTCCAATATATTACCTTAAGCAAGGGAAACAAAACAAAATAAACAAATGGGACTACATCGAAGAAAAAATCTTTTGCACAGCAAAGGAAAGCATCAAGAAAATGAAAAGACAAATAAATGAAAGGGAGAACCTATTTCCCAATGTTATATCTTGGAGTTATATCCAAATATGTTATATCTAAGGAGTTAATATCCAAAATTTGTAAAGGAGTTATACAACTCAGTACTAGAAGTAACAAATAATCCAATTAAAAATGGGCAAAGAACCTGAAAAGACATTTTACCAAACAGGCCAATAGATACATAGAAAGATGCTCTACACCATTAATCATCAGAGAAATGCAAATTAAAACCACAATGAGATATTACCTCACACTGTCAGAATGGCTATCATCAATAAATCAACAAATAGCAAGTGCTGGTGAGGATGTGGAGGAAGGGGAACTCTTTTGCACTGTTGGTGGGAATGCAGACTGGTGCAGCCACTGTGGAATGCAGAATGGAGTTACCTCAAAAAATTAAAAATGGAACTGCCTCATGACCCAGTGATTCCACTTATGGAAATACATCCAAAGAAACTCGAAACACTAATTCTAAAGAATATATGCATTCCTATGTTCATAGCAGTGTTATTTACAATACCTAAGATGTGGAAACAGCCCAAGTGCCCATCAGTAGATGAGTGGGTAAAAAACCTATGACACATTTGCACAGTGGAATACCACTCAGCTGTAAAAGAGAAGGAAATCATACTTTTTGCAACAGTATGGGTGGACCTGGAGAGTATTATGTTAACTGAAATAAGCCAGTTGGAGAAAGGCAAATACAAGGTGATTTCACTCATATGTGAAATATAATGAACAAAATAAACTAAAAAACAAATAGAAAAGGACATAAAGTAGCAGGAAGTACAGGGCTGTGTGAAAAAGGTGAAGGGATTAAACAAGAAAATCCCCCCAAACCCCTAAAACCTCATATCCTGCGTAGAGACAGACAACACTATGGTGATTACCAGGGGGAAAAGGGGATGGGGAGAGAGAGAAGAGTATATGGGGGACATAAATGGTGATGGAAGGAGACGTGACTTGGGGTGGTGGACACAATACAATATGCAGATAATGTATTACCGAATTGCACACTTTGAATCTATATAATTTTATTAACCAATGTCACCCCAATAAATTCAATAAAATAACCCTCCCAAATGACATCATTTTAAAGGATATCCATATTTCTCTTAATAATCTTATAAAGATAAAACCATGTTTAACTGTTGTCAAAAGTAGGATGAAAAGTATCATAGAATAATATTGACAAGAAGGAAGTGAATTTTCATGCCTATCTCTCTGTATGTATTATGTTTATTGGTGAAAATTCTTCAGTCTTTTTATGAGTAATAGCATTTACCTTCAGGTTTGTTCACCTGTCTTGGCCTACTGACACCTCTCTAACTAATGCAGTCATTTTGCCTTCTCTAGCTGGTAACTAATGACCAAAATACGGTAACTAATGACCTGAATGGTAGCCAAGTGAAAAGGATATGCAGAGTCTCTCCTGAGCTATTACCACCTATGCAGACATTATCATTTCATAATAAATATTTATTGTAAAAATCCATTATTTATAAGAGCATGTCGGAAGTGTTTGGGAGCCTACCAGTCAGTTTCTCTACATCATTATTTTTCTGAGTATATTCTTTCAGCACTACAATAGTCCCAATGGATGCTAACACAGAGAAATGAATAGTACCATCAATGACACTTTATTTCTTCCAATACCAATATGGGCATTGTTGGTGCAGATGAGAGGTAAATATTATTTCTTAGACCTATGGATCTATATGTGGGAGGACATGATTGAAGCAATGATTTCTTAACCACCTCATAAAATCCAGTTTTCAGGATTTATGGATTCAGTGGCTTATTTTAAATGACTTCAAAGCAAACATTTTCTTTTTTATATATATATTTTATTGATTATGCTATTACAGTTGTCCCATTTTCCCCCTTCACTCCCCTCTACCCTATACACCCTCTCCCACCCACATTCCCCCGCTTTAGTTCATGTCCATGTGTCATAAGTTCTTTAGCTTCTACATTTCTCATACTATTCTTACCTTCCCCCTGTCTATTTTCTACCTACTGTCTATGCTACTTATTCTCTATATCTTTTCCCCCTCCCTCCTCCTCCTACTTCCCTGTTGCTAACCCTCCATTTGATGACTTTTTCTTACTGTGCATAGTTTTAATCTTCTTTTTCTTAGGTAAGTCCCTTTAACATTTCATATAATAAGGGCTTGGTGATGATGAACTCCTTTAACTTGGCCTTGTCTGAGAAGCACTTTATCTGCCCTTCCATTCTAAATGAAAGCTTTGCTGGATAGAGCAATCTAGGACGTAGGCCCTTGCCTTTCATGACTTGGAATACTTTCCAGCCCCTTCTTGCCTGTAAGGTCTCTTTTGAGAAATCAGCTGACATTCTGATGGGAACTCCTTTGTAGTTTACTGTCCCCTTATCTCTTGCTGCTTCTAGGATTCTCTCCTTCATGTTTACCTTGGCTAATGTAATTATGGTGTGCCTTGGTGTGTTCCTTCTTGGGTCCAACTTCTTTGGGACCCTCTGAGCTTCCTGGACTTCCTGGAAGTCTATTTCCTTTGCCAGATTGGAGAAGTTCTCCTTTATTATTTGTTCAAATAACTTTTCCACTTGTTGTTTTTCCTCTTCTCCTTCTGGTACCCCTACAATTTGGATGTTGGGACATTTAAAGATGTCCTGGAGGTTCCTAAGCTTCTCCTCATTTTTTTTGAATTCTTATTTCTCCATTCTTTCCTGTTTGGTTGTTTCTTTCTTCCTTCTGGTCCACTCTATTGTTTTGAGTCCCAGTTTCCTTCCCATCACTATTGGTTCCCTGTGTATTTTCCTTCATTTCTCTTATCATAGCCTGCATTTGTTCATCTAATTTGTGACCAAAATCAACCAATTCTGTGAGCTTCCTGATCACCAGTGTTTTGAACTGTGTATCTGATAGGTTGGCTATCTCTCAGTCGCTTAAAAGGATGGGTTCTGGGGCTTTGATTTGTTCTTCTGTTTGAGCCATCTCTCTCTGTCTTTTTTTTTTTTTTTGGTCTGGTCATGCCTGTTATGGTGAGGAGCAGAGCCTTAGGTGTTCACCAGGGCGGGGCACCCCAGTTGCTGGATTGTGACAGTTGTATGTGGGGGCGGGGTCGAGAGGGAAAAATGGCAGTTGCTCCACTCTCCGTGGGACCTCAGTCCCTTCTGCTGCTTCCCCCAAGCAAACTGGGCCACTCTGGTGCCAATTCCCATGTGGGTGGGCTTATTTACACCATGGGACCTTCCAAGGACCTCTCCTGTGAGGCTGGGTGTCTCTTCATGTGCCTCAACTCCCATAGGTGTCCTCAATCGGTGTCCTCAATCAGTGTCCCAAGGCTCTATTTCCCAGCTCTGGGATCTCGGGTTGCACGTACTGCCTTGCTTTACAATCGCCCTTACTGGGTCTGCTGGTTGCCACCCCTTGGCCAGGGTCTGCCGACTGCTGCTTGCACACTCAGGGTCCCCCTGCTGCGGTCTTGCATGCCCCCAGATGCCTTACACGCCCAACTCTCTCCTCTCTGCACGCAACCCGCACCTGGCTGCTTGTCTCTGCCCCTCCTACCGGTCTGGATGAATGGTTCTATTTCAACTTCTTGGTTGTCTGACTTCCATTCAGATCAATTTTCTGTCAGTTCTGGATGTTGTTCAGTTTCTAAATTGTTGTTGTTCCAATCTTGGTTGTGCATGGAGGTACAGTGCGTCCACCTATGCTTCCATCTTGGCCAGAAGTAGCAAACATTTTCTAAATCATGAAAAGAACAGAACATTTTGTGTATAATAGACAGTGATCTTGCCAGATGTGGAATTTCTCTAATACATAAGTCTTAAGTAGATTAGATCAATTGTCCCTGGTTTCTAGCTCCTTATAAAGATGGAATCTTGTTGGTCCATTAGTTATTAATTAACTATGGATATGAATATATAATTATGAATGCATATACATAATTTATATAGTTTGCAAATGATTGATCCCTCTCAAATTGTTCCTGAACTTTTACTTGTTTCACAAATGTTTTCCATTTTATTTATTCATTTATTTTTGTATTTATTAATTTCACAAATATTTATTGAAACCTACTGTATATAAAGCCTTATGTTAAAGCTATTTTTGTACTTTAAATATATTTTTATTTTTCAGTTACAGTTGATGTATAATATTATATTAGTTTCAGGTGTACAACCTAGTGAATAGACATTTATACAACTTATGAAGTGATCACCCCCAATAAATCTAGTACCCATCTGACACCATACATACTTACTACAATATTAGTGACTATGTTCCCTATGCTGTACTTTATATTCCTGTGACTATTCGATAACTGCCAATTTGTATTTCTTAATATCTTCACCTTTTTCACTTATCCTCCCAAGTCCCCAGCCATCTGGCAACCATCAAAATGTTCTCTGTATCTATGAATCTGTTTCCATTCTGCTTGTTTGATTTTTAGATTCCACATATGTGAAATCATCTGGCTTTTGTCTTTCTCTGACTTATATATTTTATGCTGCACAATACCCTCTAGGTTCATCCATGATGTTGCAGATGGCGAGATTTCATTCTTTTTTATGATTGAGTCATATTCCATAATGTATAGGGACCACTTCTTCTTTATCCATTTATCTACTGATGGACACTTAGGTTGCTGCCATATCTTGGCCATTGTAAATAATGTTGCAGTGAACATATGGATGAATATGTCTTCTAAATTTAGTGTTTTGGGTTTCTTCAGACAAATACCCAGAAGTGGAATTGCTGGGTCCTTCTTTGTGTCTTGTTATATAGCCTTGTTTGAAGGTCTATTTTGTCTGGTATAAGTATACTTATCCCAGCCTTTTCTCGTTTGTTTAGATCAATTTTCATGAAATTTCCTTTTCTATCCCTTTACTTTCAGTCTGTGTGTCTTCTGATGTGAAGTGAGTCTTTGTAGACATTATATGTAAAGGTCATATTTTATTATCCATTCAGCCTCTGTATGTGTTTTGATTAGAATATTTAATCCATTTACATTTAAAGTAGTTATTGATAGATATGTATTTATTGCTATTATATTACTCATATTTTAACCTTCTTTTCTTCTTAAAGAAGACCCTTTAGCATTTCTTATACTACTGTTTGTTGATGATGAACTCCTTTAACTTTTTCTTGTCTGTGAAGCTCTTTATATAATCTTTGATTCTAAGTGATAGCTTTGCTGGGTAGAGCAATCTCAGTTGTAGGTCCTTGTTTTTTATCACCTTGTCTATTTCTTGCCAATCCCTTCTGGCATGCAGAGTTTCTGTTGAGAAATCAGCTAGAAGTTTTATGGGAACTCCCTTGTAGGTAACTAACTGCTTGTCTCTTGCTGCTTTTAAGATTCTCTCCTTGTTTTTAATCTTTGGTATTTTAATTATGATGTGTCTTGGCATGGGTCTCTTTGGGTTCATCTTGTTTGGGACTCTCTGCACTTCCTGGACTTGTATGTCTATTTCCTTCACCACGTTAGAGAAGTGTTCTGTCATTATTTTTTCACATAGGTTTCAATTTCTTGCTCTCTTTTCTCCTTCTAACATCCCCATGACATGAATGTTGGTAAGCTTGAAATTGTTTCAGAGGCTCCTTATACTATCTTCATTCTTTGGATTCCAATTTTTGTTTCTGTTCTGATCAGTGCTTTCTGCTTCCCTATCTTCCAAATCTAAGATTTGATCCTCTGTTTTATCTATGTATTCTTAATTTCAGTTTATGTATTCTTCATTTTTATTGGTTCTTTTTATGTTTTCTATTCACATTTTTATGTTTCCTATTTGTTGTAGTTTTCACTAGGTTCATCTACTCTTCACTGAAGTTTGTTGAGCATCCTCATAACCAGTGTTTTGAACTCTGCATCTGGTAGATTCCTTGTCTCCATTTTACTCTATTCTTTTATTTGGGCCATATTTCTATGTTTCCTTATCTTAAGTGCTTCCCTGTTGCTGCTTTTGATGTATTGCTGCTACATCTTCTGGGTGCCTTATGTAGTAGGTGTCTTGCAGAGTTCTGTTGCACAGCCTCCTTGATCACTGAAGATGGGCATTCCAGGTGCACCCCCATGTGGGCAGTGGACTCACTGCTGCTGATTGCTGTTGGCTGCAGGAACCAGCTTCAATCACTGTGGAGGATCAGCTGTGTGGGGGCCCACCTCGCAGAGCAGGACTTACTTCAGCAGGTCTCTGGTGTCCTATGTGCCTGCTTCTTGTATGTGTTGCTGATGGGGGTGGTTGTGTGGTTCTTTGGTATGGTATGAAGCTGTCCACTGAGTGTGCTGGCTCTGGGGCCTCCTGAGAGTTGCAGGTCCAGGCCAGCTGTGGCCTTTACCCTACCTGGGGCATCTGGCATGAGCTACAGGGTGAACTGCAGATGGCTGCCACTTGTGCTTGGTTTGGGTGTACCCAGGAGAGACCAAGCTGTGAGCTAAGGTAGGCTGCTACTAGTGCTGGGCCTGGGGCCACTGAGCAAAAGGTATGGGCACACTAGGCCTGTTCATGCTTGTTTGAGAGATTATAGAAAAGTCCAAAGCATGAGCCAAGACAGGGAATTTGTATTTAAAAACCACTGGCAATAGCTTGGGTGAGCTTGCAAGTTGTGTGGGGCAAAGTCTCAGGGAATTACCAGGCAGGGAAAACTCTGTAAGCCAGGTTGATGGAGGCGCAGCTATGGTGCCTGCCTGTGGATCTGTGGGAAAAGGGCTAAGAAAAGGAACAATGGCCTCTGCTGGCACTTCTGTCTGGGAGAAAGCTTCCCTCTAACCCTCATCTTAATGCCAGACAATTCAGTTCCTTCTTGTATATGTCTGGTGCCTCTGAGCAGCTGCTCCAGCACTGGAACTCAGAGCATGTGAGTCCAAGGAAATCTGTGTCTGTGGGCCCTGTATGAGGGACCACCCGGGACTCCAGAAGTCTGCTGTCTCACTCAGCCACAAACTCTGCTGGTTTTTACAGCCAGAAGTTATGTGGACTTCTCTTCCTGGCACTGGAACCCTGGACTGAAGGTCTGGTGTAAGGCCGACTTCCCTGGTTCCTCAGGGAGTACCTCCACAGTTAAGATACCCCTCCTGGTTTTTGACTACCACACATGGATGTGAGACCAGCCTGTCCATGTCTCTGCCCCTCCTAATAGTCTCAATGTGGCTTCTTTTGTATATCCTTAGTTGTAGGATCTTCCTTCAGCCATATTTCAGGCAGTTTTGAGTGATGGTGGTTCCGTAATTTAGTTGTATTTTTTATTTGTTTGTGGGAGGATGCCAATACCCACCAATATACCCACCACTATGTCTCTGCTCCTCCTATCAGTCTCAAGGAGGCTTCTTCATTAAATTTTAAATTTTTAGTGTAGAACTTCTGTTCAGCTAGCTTTCAGATTGTTCTGGATGACAGTTCCATTTAATCATAATTTTGATGTGCTTGTGGGAGGCTGCAAGTACTGCATTTATCTATGCATACCCCTTGACTGGCCCTTGACTAGCTAAGGCTCTAATTTTTAAAAAAATATTTTATTTTATTTATTTATTTTTAGAGAGAGGGGAAGGGAAGGTGAAAGAGAGGGAGAGAGACATCAATGTGTAGTTGCTTCTTGTACGTCGCCTACTGGGGACCTGGCCCACAACCCAGGTATGTGCCTTGACGAGGAATCAAACTGTTGGCCCTTTGGTTTGTAGGCTGGCACTCAATCCACTGAACTATACCAGCCAGGTCTAAGGCTCTAATTTTAAAGTTGATGCTTAAGCAGATTTTGTTTTCAAGCGTCTTAGATTCTATGAGGGAGATAAAGTGTGAAGAGATATTACGAGAGAGAAGGTGCTTAGTCCACAAAGAGAGGCTTGAGCAAAGGCATGCTGCTTCTGAGGTCAGGGAGGTTTATTCTACTTGCGAAGGTAGGGTTGGAGGTCGGAAATGATTTCCTAAGGGAAGTGACATTTAGAAAGCATCTCAAAGAATGCTGACAAAATCATGGTAGGATTGGAGAAAAACACATTTTTGTGTGTGAATAAAGTATTAGCATAGAATATGTGCTCTGAGTAGATTGGTATGGTTTTGGCAGGAGCATAATGTAAGTGATGATGTAAAGTGTGGAATAAGATTGGATATTTATTTTATTTTATTTTAATTGTTGTTCAAGTACAGTTTTCTGCCTTTTACCCCCATCCCAGCCCATCCCCCAGCCCTCCCCACCTCCCTCCCATTTCCACCCCCACCTTGTTTTTGTCCATGTGTCCTTTATACTTGTGCTGCAAACCCTTCCCCTTTTCCCCTGAAATTCCCTCTCATCTCCCCTCTGATCACTGTCAGCCTGTTCTCAATTTCAGTGTCTTTGGTTATATTTTGCTTGTCTGTTTGTTTTGTTGATTAGGTTCCTATTAAAGGTGAGATCATATGGTATTTGTGTTTCACCACTTGCCTTATTTCGCTTAGCATAATGCTTTTCAGTTCCGTCCATGCTGTCACATAGGGTAGGAGCTCCTTCTTTCTTTCTGCGGCATAGAATTCCGTTGTGTAAATGTACCATAGGTTTTTGATCCATTCACTTACTGATGGGCATCTAGGTTGCTTCCAGCACTTAGCTATTGTAAATCATGCTGCTATGAACATTGGGGTGCATAGGTTCTTTTGGATTGGTGTTTTTGGGTTCTTAGGATATAGTCCTAGCAGTGGAATGGCCAAGTCAAAAGGCAGATCCATTTTTAGTTTTCTGAGAAAATTCTATACTGTTTTCTATAGTGGTTGTACCAGTCTGCAGTCCCACTAACAGTGCACTAGGGTTCCCTTTTCTCCATAACCTTTCCAACACTTGTTGTTTGTTCCTTTGTTTATAAAGGCCCTTCTGACCCATGTGAAGTGGTGTTTCATTATGGTTCTAGAGCAAGGGGCATAAAGGAAAGAATAAACAAATGGGATCTCATTAAAATAAAAAGCTTTTGCACCAAAAGAAAACAGTATTAAAATAAAAAGAGAACCAACTGTATGGGAAAACATATTTGCCAATGGTACCTCAGACAAGGGTTTAATCTCCAAAATATACAAAGAACTTATACAACTCCACTCTAAGAAGATAAGCAACCTAATTAAAAAATGGGCAAAGGACTTGAACAGACGCTTCTCCAAGGAGGACATGCAGAGAGTCCAGAGACACATGAAAAGATGCTCAGTATTGCTAGCTATCAGAGAGATGCAAATTAAAACCACAAAGATTGGATCTTGAGAAGGCTTGGAATGGAGAATTGACTGCATGTTCTGAAAAAGTAAAATGACTGAAACTGTTATTCAACAGAAATAACAGTGGTACACTTCTCAAGAGGAAACTAATACTCTGGGGACTGTTTATTTATTTATCATTTATATTATAAGGGGAGAATTGCAATATAGCAGTGACAATAAATATACATGTACTAACTTTATACTTTTTCATTCATAATAATTTACCTTTTTTTAACCTCTATATGGTTTATAAAACTTTTCTAAGTATATCATTGCTTGATAATCTCATCCAGTTTAAAAAATCACCTGGAATGCCTATTAAAAAGTAACATGTTACAATTCTTATTAATATTTTATGTAATATTTAATTAATAAACAACTTTCTTTTCACTTTTACCTGCATTTTCCTTTGTTCACCATCTTTGTTTTTATTTTAGACTATCCTTATTCTTCCATGTTCATTTTTCTTCTTTTTTTCAACATATTTTTTAAAGTTTTTGTATTAGTTTATAGGTTGTGAACTCTCTGGGTTTGTGTTTATCTCATAACTTTTTATAAATATAGCTTTCTAAGTGTACCATTCTAGAATGACAGTTATTAAATCTCAGGCCATTGAGATACTATTTTTTGGTCTCTGGCTTCTATTATAGCCGTCTGCTGTAATGTGTCATTTGTATGTGATTTTTTTCTCTCTGTCTACTCTTAATGATTTTTGTCTAAGTTGGGTCTTCTGCAGATTCATTACAAATGTCTACTTTAGGATTTTTTTAAAATTTATGTTTCTTGGTGGAAATTGTGCTTGATAGTGGGGACTCATATTTTTCTGTTAGTTCAGGAAGATTCACAATCATTAGTCCTTCAAATATTTCTTTTTCTGGATATTTTAAATTCTCTTTCTCAGGTTCTTTGGTTAGACATAGGTTAGATTTTCACTTTCTTCTATATCACTTGATTACTGTGCCACATTCCACCTTTTAATCTCTCTGTGACATTTTACAAGATTTTCAGATCTGTCTTCCAGTTCTAGTTCACCAGTTTTCTTTGGTGACATCTAATACTCTGTTTAATCCATCTGCTCCTTCATTTTGTTTAAATTTCAACCAGTACATTTTCATATATAAAGCTTCTATTTTCTTCTTTCTTAAACCTCTTAGTCAGTTTGATTGTGTCTCATTGTTTGCATGTTTGTGATGACAGCTTTTATTTCTTTTAAGATCACGTATATATTTTATGTAGTTCTTCTGAGATTTCAATATCTGGTATCCTTGTTGGTCTAAATTTCTTGTTTTTATTTCTTCTGAGTCTCTGGTGGTTACTTTTCCCGTAAATTTTGTGATTGTTGATTATTATATTTGACATTATTTTACTCTGAGGAAAATCTTGGAGCCTAAATTAAGCATGTATTCTTTATGACAGAAGGATCATGTGTTTCCACACTGATCCTGTCAGCATTGCAGACCTGTAGCCCTTTCTTTCCAGGATCTCAGGTGTAATGCAAGGATCTCATCTTCAGCCCCCTCTCCTTGCTGCTAACGTAAAGCCAAGTCTCCATACCTTAGTGCTGATATTGGCATTTACCCTTAATCTACACCATCTGAAGTTTGCATGCACATCTCATATTTAAAATTTTAGCTTAGTGCTTTTGCTTAGGCCCCTTGGATAGTTTTCTCACCTATTTCCAGCCCACAAGTGCTATAAAAATTATGTTTTATATAGGACCTACATTTTTTTTCTTTTCAAGTAATAGGCCAAATACTAGAAGTTGAATATATGTCATTGCTTATAACACAATATCAACCTGGAAATATAATATCAATTATACTGGGAAACTATCAAAATAGTTTCATCAGTATAAATAAGACAAATTAGAATATTTTAGAATAACGAAAGGAAGTTGGCATTTTATTTGTCTGTTTTAGTTATCTATACTGATAACTTGCTACTTTTAGTTATCTATACTGATAACTTGCTACTTTGTACTATTTGGATACAAGTTAAACTATCATATTAATAAAATATTTAAAAAGCATTCCTATTTTACAAAAGAAGTAACTGGGTCACTAGAAGACAACTATTTTATAGATTTTCCTAAAATTTCTATTTTCTTTATTCTAATGTGTTTCAGTATTTTCAAAGGAAAGGGGAGGGTTTGTTCATTAACAAATCCAAGCACTAAAGTAAGACAGGAAGACTTCTGGCAAAGATGGAGGTGTAAGAATACACACTTCATCTTCTTACATAGCCAGAAGAAAGATCACAACTAATTTCAAAACAAAAACAACTAGAACCGCCAGAAAATAGAACTGTATGGAAGACCAATGATCAAGGATTTAAAGTAGAAATATTCATCCAGATGGGTAGGAGGGGTGGAGCTAGGCAGTCAGGGCAGAGAGGACATGATGTGGTGGCTGTGAGGTGGCAGCAGCGAGGCAGTGGTGGCAACTGCCAGGGGAACAGGTGGTCTCACATTTATGTATGGTAGATAAAAACCAGGAGGGACACCTAGGGAGTGAGCATTCCCAACCCCAGGCCAGACTATGCAGTCCAGGGTTCTAGCACCAGGAAAAAAAACCTCATAACTTCTGACTATAAAAACCAGTGGAGATTGGAGTAGCAGAAGAAACTGCCAGTCTCTCAGGAGAGTCCATTTAAGGGACCCACACTGTCTTTGAATGTATGCAAACCCATCCACTCTGGGATTCAACACCAGGGCAGTGGCTAGAAGGGTACTAGTCTCACACAGGAAGTGGGGGAAGTGACTGGAAATGGGGCAACAGCTGAGCAAGTGGCATTGTTCCCTCTCTAATTCCTCCTTCTCATACAGTGCCACAAAGCAGGGAAGTGAGTGGCTCCAGTCTGGTGAATACCTAAGGCTCCATCCCTTACAACATAACAGGTATGTCAAGACAAGTCAAAGCATCTCAACCTACTACACAGAAAAATACAGGGAGGCTGACAAATTGAGAAGACAAAGAAATATGGCTCAAATAAAAGAACATATCAAAACCCCAAAACAAGAACTAAGCAAAATGGAGATAGGCAACCTATCATATGCAGAGTTCAAAACACTGTTGATAAGGATGCCCAGAGAACTTGCTGAGTACAGCAAATGCATAAGGGAAGAAATGAAAGCTACAATAAGTGAAATAAAGAAAAATCTACAGGGAACCAACAGTGAAGGGAAGGAAGCTGGGGTTCAAATCAGTGATTTGGAACTTAAGGAAGAAATAAATAGTCAATCAGTACAGAATGAATAAACAGGAATTCAAAAAAAGGGAGAGTGAATGAGAGGACTCTGGGACATATCCACATGTGCCAACATCTGAATCATAGGAATGCCAGAAGAAAGGAAGAGCAAGAAATTGAAAACTATTTTAAAAAATAATGAAAGAAAACTTCCCTAATTTGGCAAAGGAAATAGATATACAAGTCCAGGAAGCATAGAGAGTCCCAAACAAGTTGGAGCCAAAGGGGACCACACTGAAGCACAATTAAAATACCAAAGGTTAAAGATAAAGAGAGAATCTTAAAAGCAGCAAGAGAAAAGCAGAGAGTTACCTACAAAAGAATTCTTGTAAGACTGTCAGCTGATTTCTCAAAAGAAACTTTGCATGCCAGAAGGGACTGGCAAGAAGTATTCAAAGTGTTAAAAAGCAAGGAACTGAAACCAAGATTACTGTGTCCAGCATTTAGAAATCATTTAGAAAAAGCTATCATTTAGAAATGAAGGGTACATAAAGTGCTTCCCAGACAAGGTAAAGCTGAAGAAGTTCATCACCATCAAGCCCTTATTATATGAAATGTTAAAGGGACTTATCTAAGTAAGAGAAGATCAAAACTAACAGTAGAGTGACAATAAATTCACAACTATCAACAACTGAATGTAAAAAACTAAAGCCAAAGCAAACTAAGCAAATGAGTAGAACAGGAACAGCATCATAGTAATGGAGATCACATGGAGGGTTATTAACAGGGAGGGGGAAGGGGCAGAATAGGGGAAAAGGTACAGGGATTGAGAAGCATAATTGGTAGCTATAAAATAGACGGGGAGATGTTAAGAATAGTATAGAAAATGGAGAAGCCAAAGAACTTGTATGCATGACCCATGGACATGAACTAAAGTGGGGATTGTTGGAGGAAATGGGGGGTACTGGGTAGAAAGGAGCAAAGGGAAAAAAATTGGGACAACTGTAATAGCATAATTAATAAAATATACTTAAAAATAAAGTAAGACAAGAGATGTCATTTGTCAATGCTTTAGTTAATAATCTTTATCTACTTGTGCATAGATAATATCATTTAGATTTATTTAATAATCTTATTAATATTTATAGTGTGCCAACTACATGGTATGTAATATTCCACATGGTAGGAAACACAGCAAAAAGCAAACAGAAACCCCTACACTTATGGATCTTGTATCCTATTTTCAATATAGACATAAATAAGGATAAGTAGTAAAATAATACAGTAGTGCTAGGTACAAAAATAAACCTTGGAAGAGGAATAAAGTGTGATGAGGGTTACAGTATTAGATGGGTAGATAGCTATATTGCTTCTGAGCATTTTAAAAATGAGCCTTAGGATCAGAGGTAATATGTGATAACTAAAACACTGCCATAAATGGGTGAACACATTGTTTAGGGAAGTTGGTGTTATGGGTTTAATAGTGTCACCCCAGAAAAGAATTATGGCGTTCTAGTCTTCAGTATTTTAGGATGTGACCTTATTTGGAGATAGGGTCTTAACAGAACTAATTAAGTTAAAATGAGGCCATTAGGGTCCTTATTCCAAAATGACTGGTGTCCTTATTAACAAAAGGGAAAAAACTGTCACAGAAACAGACATGTACAAAGGGAGAACACCATATGAAGATTATAGTTGTTCTGTACAAGCCAAGGAACTACTAACACCTTGATCTTGGACTTCTAGCTTCCAGAAGTATAAGACAATAAATTTCTGTTGTTCAAGTTATTCAATTTTTGGTACTTTGTTAAAGATTTTATTTATTTATTTATTTTTAGAGAGGGAAGGGAGAGGGAGAGAGAGAGAAACATCAATGTGCGGTTGCTGGGGGACATGGCCTGCAGCCTAGGCATGTGCCCTGACTGGGAATCGAACCTGCGATGCCTGGTTCGCAGCCCGCGCTCAAGCCACTGAGCTACGCCAGCCAGGGCCAATTTTTGGTACTTTGTTATAGTAGCCCTAGCAAACTAATATAGCCAAAATTTATTGTAATTAAAGCTTAAAGGTAGTCAGGACAATAGTAGATGATGAGCTAAAGGATTCTACAACTACTTATAGCCTGCTGGAAACTAGGCTGTTTTTATTTAACAAATATATAACATTCATTAAATACCAGTGAGTATTCTAAGTTCTTTGTAAATATCAACCATTATGTATCGAAATAGCAATCCTACATATAGGTTCATTGGTTATTCCCATTTTAAAGGTTTGGAGTCATAGTTTGGTCATGCTGTCTGCTCCTACTTTCTAAGAGAAGGAAAACAGTCAAATAAATATTGCATGACAGTGTAGAGATTCTTGGGCCTCATATAGGAGGTTTTCCAGAGGATTTCCCATAACACGTGTATACATACACAGTTTTTAAAAGTCCCTTTGTTGGTGATAGTGAAAAATACAGGAAAAGACCACGCCCATGTCTAGTCCCTCCTCCATGGTTTTTTAGCCATAGACGTTGGATACCTCAGTTAACTTGACTCAGTCTCCATTCCTACACTTGCTGCTACTGACTGGGATACTGTAAAATTAAGTCAGAGGATAACTTTAAAAATAAACATCAAAAAGGAATAAAGTCTCTATAGTTTGCCCTGGGGGTTTTCATTTTTAGAGAGGATATTTCTTCAGTATCCCCCAAATAATGTATTAATTTATACACTATTTGTGAACATTTAGATCTAAGAAACCCTTTAAATTATTTACACTATACTTGAAAGATTTTGGCATCATCTTATTGGAATGAAAGATATGCATGTAATCTAGTTTCAAAGTGATAAATATTGATATTAAGTTATAATTCATGATGATGTATGTTGGATAAGCATAAAACTAATTGTGTATCAATCCATTAAGGGAACTTTTAGATTCAGACTTAGAGATTGAACTATATATTAATCTCAGGACTTTTCCTTTAATTCACTGATGACATAGAATCTTAAAATGGGAATGCTATTAGAATGATAGTGAATACAATCAGGTTGGATAAAAAAGAATCGTGATGAGTTCTTTTCACTAGAGTTCTAGCACGGAGGAGGTGTTTGTTTTAGACCGCTTCTCAAGAGTGTGATGGAAATGGGGGAGAGTGAGTTTTTTACCAAGATCTGGTGTGTTTAGTCAAGGTAAAAAAATGATAGTTGCTGTAGCAAACAACCTTTAAATCCTACTCCCTTAACATAGCAAAGATCAGTCTCTTGCTCACATCATAGGTCTGAGGGATGTTAGGTGTGTGTTCTGAGCAGCCCTGTTGCAAGAGAGACTTTAGACACTGGGTGACTACTTCTGATGTCTCCTTCTTTAGCATGTGGCCTCCCTGGTCGCAGAGGAGGGAGTAAAAGGACTGGAGAATTACTTGGGCTAAGCTCACATTTCAATGGTCAGAACTCAGTCCTTGACCTGACTAGACCCTGCTTAATCCCCTTTTGCTCTTGGAAGTAATCAGGCTGGACCTTCTGCAAGTGCCCTGAATGGGATATTCACTCTTTTCCTCTTTGGGCCTTTGCACTTCCCTTCACTCATGTTGAAACACGCCCCTTGCCACAGCCCATTCACTTCTGTCCTCTTCACTGTCATGGACAGCCTCCAAGGCATGTTTTCTCAGATGAATGCTATTTTCTTGACAAGGAATTCTCACACATTGTTTATGTTGATGGGAGTTTTTACAAGGACAAATTTTGATAATGTGTGCCAATGCAAAATCAACTTTTATCATATTTTAATTACTGTAGCATTTTGTATGGTTTATGAAACTTTTTATAAAATTGATGGAACTTATTTCAACAAGTTTGTATGTACACATTTAAGTTTTTTCTAGCTTTTCACTATTTCTGAAAATGCTACAGTGAATTAAGGATGTGTTTTTAACCCATATTTCACGCCTACTCACTATAGCTTTATGAAGTGTATTATAATAATTTCAATAAAATTGCATTATTATTACTTCTTATTTATAGTATCTCTCTAGCACCAGCTAGATCATTCTTATCACTGTCATAATGGTTAACAGAAACAATAACAATAAGAATTTATAGTAATATTTAAATGCATGCATATGTGGATATTAGCCTAGGTGTTTTGTATGAATTATCTCACTTAAACTTTATTTGAATGCTCTTCCGTTAGAACTATCATTCTTCTAACCTTACAGATGAGATATTGGTAAGACCTTAGAAGGCCATGTGACCTGCTCAGGGTTACTCAGTCAGCCAAGTGCTGGAACTAGGCTTTAAACCGAGATCATTTTTAGCTTTGAAGCTCTCACTGCTTTCATCCTTCCTGCGCACACTGTGCATGGGGAGAACACTGGGTCAGGCAGCCGAGGCGCCCATGAGGCTGCCCTATCTTATGAACTGTGTGACCCCTGGCAACCCACTCAATTCTTCCTGGTCCTAACTGCCCCAGCTACAGTGACCTTAATTGTTTGCTCCTTATGACGCTGGGAATACAAAATGCAGAAATGTTTCTGGCAGCATTTTGAAAATTCTACATGTTGATCAAGTCCAAAGGATAATTAAGAGATATTATTAGTACTCACATAGGTTTTATTTGTCAAATAGACCTCTGGAAAACATTAAGGACACTCATAGAAATTCAACCCTCTTAATTGGATAACGAAATAAACATAATTCTTCTCATAAGGTATAGTAGTGTGCCAGTGAGTCACCTTTAACTGATGTATTTGATGGAGTTGTGCATGTCTTAGATCTGAGCTGTCACTGAACCTCATTCACACTCTGCCCTTTATTTTATTCAAAACTCAGTTTCTGAAAACGAACCGTCTGCAGCAGGACTGTGTACGTCTGGAGATCTGGCTCAGGTCCCTGCTTTTTACCAACTTGCCTTACAACCCCATGCAAATTGTTTCTTTTCCTCATGCCTCATTGTCTACAATTACATTTATGAGATGGGTGGATCGGACAAAATGATATTAGAGACAGTACTTCTCAAATTTAGCCAATTTTCAGAATCACATATAGGTCTTGTTAAAAACATTCATTTCTAAGCCCCAGAACAGGGGATTCTGATTCAGGAGGTTTGAGGTAGATTCAGAATCCACAGTGACATTAGCTAACAGTTATTGAAGGCTAATTTTTGCCAAATATTGTGCTCAAAATGGTATGCTGTTTATATTTAAATCATTAAAACTGTTTGAGGTAAATACTATTACCATTACTACTATAATATATTCCAAGTTTTTAATACTTGCTCATTCCTTATAGTCTCTTGGTGCTTGTCTTTATGATTATATTCTTACTTTTATAAGTAAGGGTGGGGAAAAGTAAGTTTACAGTTGTTTGTATGAGAAATACAATAATTAATAAAAATAAATAATAAACTCTATTTCATCTACTCACAACTGTAAATCTACTATTACCCACCACTGTATATAGCTGCTCCAAATTCTAAAACAATGTCTATAGCTTTTGGAGATCTAAGTATTATGTTTATTATTTCTTTGCTTGATCTTAATCATATTGAAAGTCTTGAGAGTCCAAGTTGGGAAAGTGTTAGATGCCAGCAGCCAAGGACCTCTCTAGCCTTATTTGAGGGGCGGTGTCAGCTCAAGAATTTCTGACGAGGCTCCTTACCCTTAGGCATGTCCCGTGCTCAGAATCCTCAGGACAGGGTTCTCTCCACATGGGTCTCCAGGCAGCCTAGCTTCTCTCTGCTCTGCCCGGGCTCCAGATAAAGTGTCATTGTTGGTGTATTTGTTTGCTTTGATTGTTTCTTTTTTCTTGTGTGTGTATGAGGGGACATCCTTTGTAACCTTTCCTACCTCCTAAGAGATAACCAATGCCTCAAAAGTTGCTTTTTTAAAAATAAGGATCTATTTGTTATTCAGCAGGAGGGTCCCTTGGCTCTTCATAACCTATCAATTCTCCTTAAATTATATATCCATATATCCTCTGTTTGAACATAATATCCAATGAGTCAGAGACCATGACTGCCCCAGACTCAACTCTATCTTTAGTACTGAGTAAAGTTCCAAACATAATGTTTTCTCAAACATTCTGTGTGATACTGTTAAAAAAAAAATCTGTGTGACACAAATATTACTTTATTTCTTACCCATAAACAAATGCATAATAATACCTAATGCAAATGATGGATTGAATATTGGAGGCATAAATTTTATTTGGAGAGCTATGCTGTCCAATACATTATCAGCCAGAAGCCACATGTGGCTGTATTCATTTGAATTTAAATTAATGAAAATCAAATAAAAATTAAAATTTAGTCTTTTAGTCACACTAATCATATTTTCATCATCACAGAAAAAAACCTGTTCAGTTGCAATCCTATGTACAAAAATTCAACCCTCTGGATAAAAACTAGGTTTTGTAGCTGTCCACATTTCTTTAGTCAGGGTGTATGCCCTTGACTGAGCAACTGCCTTATTATGTCACGAGAAAATTTCTTCTGTCCTCTAATGTCCTCAACTCAGCTTATCCGACAGCCTGTGTTCCCACAGTGCAGCAATGGGCTTTGCCCGCCTGGCTTTAAACTCTAGTCGTTTCTTTTCATCCTTAATTCTATTGAGTCCAAATGCTCTGTTTTTGTTATTAAGCAGTACATAAAATAGCCACCCCTGATCTTCTGTCCTACTACCCCTGGTTCACAGGAATTAAATGAGGTAGGGAAGAACAGATATTTATTTCAACATAAGGGCACATGCACACAGCACACACATAAATAACACATCAGTGGATATTTGGAGGTAATTTTTGGTTTGTTTTTAAGGCCTTATAAAAATATTGTCATGTTCAGTTGCCTGGTTCAGAGTGACAGATATTCTTACACATCCAAAGGGCTCCCTATTACTGTGAGGGGACTTCGTTCAACCTTATCATAACCATGTGTTGGTGCTTTGTTTGGAATCGTTTTTGTAATATTCCATCGAAGAGAATGTAGAAATTCTTGCCTTTGCAGAGTATTTCAGGGGTGGTTCCAGAAGTTTCTTATACCTTTTGAAGTGTAATTTTATGAAATGGATACATGGAAATACAACCCAAATGTCCCGTGGGACATGTGAGTGGCAGTGTGGCGACAAAGGCCTCCCCGAGGTGCAGGCTGGCTGTGGTGTGGACGCAAGGAAGACTCAGCAATATTCCTCAAATGCGTGTGACTTGCTGATTGTGGGAATGTGATGAAAAATAAAATAATTTCCACCCTTTGGGGAAACGAGGCAGGTTGCGCATGCAGTGTATTAAAAATCACACATCAATTTATTATTTCTCAGAGTGAAATTTAATGCTTGTTAAATAAAAATGAATAAAGGCTCTAAAAGCAAAACATAAGTATTTCATGTTTGGTCCCCTTTGCACAACAGAATGTCAAAACATTTGCTGATACATTTCTTTCAGCTATGAAGCATAAACCTATTTCTTTAAAAATGTTATATGGATCCTGTTGTTATTTAAAAAGAAAAGTGACATCTAATCATGGAACATTAAATTGACTTGGTTATGGGGTTTACTGGCTTATCTATTCAAATATAATTTTAGGATGAATTTCTGAGATTTAAAGTATAGCAATGAAACTAAATATAAACCCAGGGGGAAATAAAGAAAGCACAGAAAGATAAAACCTGTGAAGGACTATATTTTCTTTGCTGATTTTAGCAATAAACAATATGGATTTTACTGTTTCTCATCTCAACAAAGGCAATATTTCAATCTATAGAATAAATAATAGCTCGGTTAGCCTCAGATGTTAATATTCCTGCAGATTCATATACACTGTACTATTGAACTGACTCAGTAAAAAAGACAGCTGATCTGCTTACATATGTGCATATTAGAAGTGCTTAGCACAGTACTGGCAGGTCATAGATATTAAGGACCGTCAAATCGTGGTTCTGGAACATGTTGGTTCTCAGACAATTCGGTTCTCAACCAAGTTGTTCATGGAAAAAATGTCTCGGCTGTCTGACAAAACTTCAGGTCCCCATTCTCTAACCGACAGCCTTTTCATGCTGATACCTGTGATCAGTCATGAGGCTCTCAGGTGACAGACAAAGGAGGTTCAGTTTTCGAGCAAATCACTTCTCAAGCAGTTTTCCAGAACAAATTAAGAACCAAGGTTCCACTGTAAATGTTTGTAAAATAGATGAATAAGTAAATGAATGCTTTTAATTTATTTTAAATTATATTCAGTGTACCCAACTTAGGCATTTTTACAATGCCTCTTTAAATTTATATAAAACCATTTAATGAAGTATTCTTGTCTGAGAAAAAACATTTTTTTTTACAGATTTTTTAGCATTCTTTCTGAAGCTTCTTCCTTTCCCTTCATTTGCGGATTGTTTCTTTGTCTTCTCATTGTTCGTGAGACTCTTGTTAGCCTCCGTTTCTTAAATTGATCTGTTCTGGTTCCCTGTGTTTATGGTGTGATCTTCTGTGGTAGAATACCTGTGAGGATCAGTGGTCTCTTTCAGGTATCCTGATGTTCACAGTTTCCCCCTACTGTTTTTTGTGATCAGTTGGAGGAGTAAGGCAAAATGGGTTAAGACAGCAAGCCAGTATTCTATGATATTTACAGTAGCAGCCAGTAGAGAAGAGATGGGAGATCCTTTGGCAATATATAGTGTAAACCGTGATCTTCCACCCACCTAGCCACATTTTAGAAAGTATGGAAAGAAGATAAGACTCTTAGTGGGGAGGAAAGGGTTGTTAGTTGGATCTAGAAAGCTGTGAGGCTGTGGGAGGTCAGATTCTGAGGTAGGGTGGGAATAAAGAATAGTAAATAGGAGTAGTGTGTAAAAGAATAGAGATAACCCCTACAATAATAGAGCTCAGGAAATTACGAAGTGGGCTGAGATCTGGGAGGGGTGTTGAGTAGTATTTACAATTGTATGAAATAGGTCTTATTTACAGTAATATTAAAGCAACAATCATGTGGCAGAATCTATGGGATCTAGATAACAAGAACAAGGAGTATAGAGCCTTGAGTGGTGTACTAATGGAACACAAATGAAGGACAGTAAATTATCAACACACTGTATATGAGATAACAGGGGGAACCTATCAAACGACAGTATAACCAGCCAAGCAAAGAAGATTATACAGAAAAGAAAAGAATACCAAAATACTATTAAAATAAAAAATGTCAGAAAAGACAGAAAAAGATAATACAAATTTGCAGTTACTTGTAGGATCAAAAAAAAGCAGAAGATGGAATGCAGGAGAGATAAATTTGGAGTGGAAGGAATAGCATGTCTGGTTTTTCAATGTCCGCTATAATTTTTGATGTCCTATTTTCATAAATGTCGGGATATCGGTGGCCCCTTGCTCTGTTCCTCCTCAGATCTGCCAGATTCTCTCCCGTGCACAAGGGAAGGGGATTACAAAAACTCCAACAACGCCGCCATCTTCCAAAAGCAATTTTTTTACAGATTTTTTTTAACTTTAGCTATTATAATTATAGATATTAGGTTAAAAATTTAAAATATTATTAATAGCCCTCTGGGGGAATAGGTTTTATTTCAAAGCACCTTATTTTTTTTTGATAATTATATTCTAAGAATAAGAACAAATGATTCAACAATAAAAGTAAATCAGTAAGAAAGAAAAACAAATCCTTCTACTGAGCAGTTTTTCACTCAGCCTAATTCCCAATAGATACAACTAAAATTATGCCTATGTCAATAGAACATTTCTTTGTATTGCGAAGTAGGATTCCACATTTGGCTTAACTATTCACCCACTGAATTATATTTTGATTGTTTCCAGTTTTTTTACTATTATGATTATATTTTATGGTTATCAATTTCTAGTTTTATTTTATGTAGTCAGAGAACATATTCTGTATAATTTTTAAATTTGTTGTGATGTTTTTATATGGCCCAGAATATGGTTTATTTTAGTATATGTTCCACAGGCTTTTGAAAACAATGTGTATTCTGCTATTGTTGGAGGGATCACCCTATATAGATCAATTAGATCCTGTTTGTTTATTTTATTGTTCCATTCTCTATGAGTTTCTTGTGGATAATCAACAAATTACCACACACTTGGTAGTGTTAAATTTTAACAGGAATGTATTCTTTCACAGTCCTGGAGGTTAGAATCTGAAATTAAAGTGTGGATAGGGCCATGCTGTCTTTGGAGGATCTGGGAAGAATCTGTTCCCTGACTTTTCTAGCTTCTGGTGGCTACTGGCACATCTTGGCATTTCTTGGGTGTGGTTACATCACTTCAACCAATGTCTGTCTTCACATCTTCTGTGTGTATGTGTGTGTGCATAATTTATCCCTGTTTTTTTCTTATATTTTATTTACTTATATTTTGAGTCTTTCTGTTCATTTTTCCTTCCTGATGCTGTACGTTTCCTTCTCTTATTTTTTTTTCTGTTTAAAGATTGTTCTTTCACCTTTGAGAGTAAAGGTATGTCTGCTAGGACAAATACATTTAGTTTTCTTTGTCTGCAAATGTCTTTAATTCCCTTTTATTCTTGAAGGATAGTTTGCACAGATACAGAGTTTGCAGTTGATACTTTTCTTATATTAAAAATCTTTCTTCTGGACTCCATAATTTCAGATGAAAAATCTACTGTCATTCAAATTAGAGTTCCCTTAGGTAATGTGTCAATTCCTTCTGGCTGCCTTTTAAATATTTTGGAATTTAGATTTTAGAGTTTTAACTATGATGTGGTCTGAAGTGAATTTCTTCAAGTTTATCCTATTTGAGGTTCATATGGCTTGTTGAGTCTGTGGATTTATATCTTTCATCAAATTTGGGACGTATGCAGCCATTAATTCTTCAAATGCTTTTTCAACCCTTTTCTTTCTTCTCTCCTTCCAGGACTCCTGTGATGAAAAATGGTGTATGTTTTGTTCTTGTCCTATAGGTCTTCCAGGCTGTTTATTTTGTTTTCCAGTTTATCATCTTTGTTCATGCTGAATAAATTCTATTGAACTATCCTCAAATTCACTGTGTCATTTCCACTCTATTTTTTAGCCCACTTAGTAAGTTTTCTATTTTAGTTATATTTTTCAGTTCTATAAATTCAATTTGTTTATTTTAATATCTTCTATTCCTTTACTAAGGTTTTTCTAATTTTTCATTATTTTCAAAAGAATTTGTAATTGCTTGTCGAAGTGTTTATGAAGGTGTCTTTAAAGTCCTTGACGGATAATGTCAACATCTGATTCATTTGTGTTAGCATTAATTGCCTTTTCTCATTCAAGATACAATTTTCCTAAGTCTTATGATTTTTGGGTTTCTTTTATGTCCTGGACAGTTAGTCTATTATGTTAGAAGACATTAGATCACATTTAAATTTTTCATTTTAAGAGAAAACATCCTGTTTATGTCTGGTACCCAGGTCCTGGCTTACTTTCATAGGCTCTAGTTGCAATGACTGTGTAATTTTCTAAGTGTATATGGTGCTATTTTCATCTGCTTGGTTTATTCCATGCTTCGGGAACTCCCACTGGTCCTTGTTAATGCTGCTTGATGGGACAGACCAAGCTCTCTGACACTAGGTATCCCGGTGCCTTTATGTGAAGGAGGAGATCCCCGCCCCCCAAATGTCTCAATAGATAAAGAGTACTTTATGACTGGGCACTTACTGTGGTAGGATGCCTCTGGCTGCTGACTCCAGCCATGTGGAGCCTAAGGAGGGGGCTGTGAGAGGGCAGAATCTCTGGACTGTGAGGACATAGAAGTTTCTGAGCTGGGCACTTGTCTCCTACAATTTTTCTTTTTTGCTAGAGCCAATTCTTCAAAAGTAGACGTTACTCTGTGAGAACAAAGGCCCTTCTGGAGAGCAAGGGCATGTCATTCTGTTTGTGCTTTTCATAAATCACATCCCAGAGATGTGAAAGATATGAAATCACAACTAGAAGTGACCTTTTTACTGACCTGAATTGAAGTGATGAAACAGCATGCAAGTAATTGTTTTATCTAAATACATCAATAGCAACAGCTTCTGTCTTTCAAATTGTCTATTGTAAACATCTTATTAGGGTATTTTGCTATCACATTGATTCATATCGAGAATTGTTATTGCTTCCTCCAACCCCCTACTCATTACATTTCCTCACTGGTTGAAAGCATGTCCTATGAAGTCAATCCAGCTTGGGTTTGAATGCTGATTCTGCTGTTTATTAGCTGTTCATTCTTAGCAAGTCTTTTAACCTCCCTAAATCTCATCTGAAAATGAGAATAGTAATAGCTAGCATGAAATAAGATTCAATAACTTAGTACTTAGCCAATAGAAAGTACTCAATAGATGCACTGAGTTAGATAAAATCCTTATCAACATCATTATCCCCATTTTATAGATAAAGAAACTGAGTCCAAAATGTCAGGAAAGCTAAAATTCAAATTTAGGTCTGACTTCCCACACATCCTTCTTTCCTAACCATTATATGATACTGCTATAAATTACTATCTTGTGAAACTTGAGTCTCTATGAGAGCATGGATTAGTCCATGTTCCGGTTATATAATATAAGAATGTATAGCATACAGTTATATGACCTAGACTCTCTTAATTTTCAAATAATTTTTTATTATAGTGGTCAGTGTTCTCGTAGAGATATCCATGCAAAAAATAGAAAATAACCAGGTAGTTTAACAGAACCTGAAAACCAAGCTTTGTGATATAATGACTTTCAACCTTTTTTGCCCAGAGCCAAATTAACTCTCTATTGTTATGCTTACCAGTTTCTGAAATCTGATAGATTTAAATACAGTTTATTTCTCTTATGCCTTATGTTATTTCAATAAAACTTTAATGTAACTTAGGCTACAGTAAAAACTTAGAGAGATGTTTCAGTTTAATGCAGGTTTATACAACTGCTTCTGCTACATAAAAAAGTAATTCCCATAACAGTTTTTCATTTTGCTAAATTAATAAATACAGATCACTGTGGATTTCTGAATTTATATTTATAATGTACAATGATAATTCAAGAAGAATAATTTGTTATTTTTTAATTAAAATAAAACTGCATTTATGACAGAGACATAAATGCTCCAGTTGAATTTACCTAATTACTAAGGAGAAAAATCACTGATGAAAAATATATAAAAATAGTACGTTATGTACTATGCATATTGGAGCTTTTGTTTCATGAGTTGTGTTTCTGTCGTGTGGGAGGTAAGCAACTAATTTTTCACTCAGGCTCTGCTGAATCAGAGATTTTAAAAAAACAACTAATAGCCACATATAAATCAAGAATATATTGATGTTTTATATTTTTGAGAGATATATAACATATTAACTTCTTTGTAAGTTCAACACTTGTTACATATAACAAATGATATGTATTATTTATGCACATACTCATATACTAATTCCACATTTTAAATAATAGAGATATAGGCAAAAGCAAAAAAGCAGAAGGTCCATTTGATGGGAAATGTGGAGGTTGATTCATAGGAAGAAAAGAGACATAAAAAGAAAAAGGAAGAACTAATGAGGAAAATAAGGAAAACCAGTGATGAGAGAGACTGAATGAAGAGAGATTATTTGAAATAAGTGTAAATTCAAAAAACAAAGGAGCGAAGGAAGGAGAGAGCAAGATAGAGAAGGAAAAAATGATTAGAAGGAGATATGAGGAAGGAGGAAGAGATAGACCCTAAATGGAAGTCTAAATATTTGAACATCAGAGGTCTGCTTTTACCTTAAATGTTAAGAAAAAATTAATATACTAATTTTTTACTATGAAGTTGTATATTTTGTGAATGTTGATTATTACATAAGCCTTTAATATTCTAACAATGAGAAAGTATATATCATTAATAGCACCCCTTCCCCCCAAAGCAAATTAAGCATAAAATAATCTGGAAGTAGTTTTCAGTACAGTTATTTTCTTTGTATTCAAACCATAGTGAGCAATCTTTTGAGAATTCATGTTGAATTGAAAGTGTCCTGTTTACACTATTCTGTGTTATGTAAACGTGGCTCCCTCCTCACCCCTGTACTGTGATATCTTTGGAAAGAGAATTTTATTTTATCTTTTTATGCTTATCATCCAGAGCTGTGCTAGTAAATAGAAAACAATAATTACTTCAGTGAATAAAGGAGGGTATTATGTGTAAAAAGATGAAAGACCAAACACTAGAAGAAATTCTCGCTTTACATAGAGCGAGAATTTCAATTATAAAAAATTGTAATATCAAGCAAGATTTCAATTTTCTTTTCTTTTTTTTATGCAGTGATTTTTTTTTAAGATTTTATTTATTTATTATTTTTTTTAGAGAGGGAAGGGAGGGAGGGAGGGAGGGAGAGAGAGAGAGAGAGAGAGAGAGAGAGAGAGAGAGAGAGAGAGAGAGAGAAACAGAAATATCAATGTGTGGTTGCTGGGGGACATGGCCTGCAACCCAGGCGTGTGCCCTGACTGGGAATCGAACCTGCGATGCTTTGGTTCACAGCCCACGCTCAATCCACTGAGCTACGCCAGCCAGGGCCAATTTTATTTTCTTATTTAGATTAGAACTTAGTGATTTGTGCAGGGGGAGCATAATAAAACGTAGTTGCAGACTTTGAAATCTAAATCTCTATAGTTTTACCTCATATTTCCTCTTTGCTTCTCGTTTCATCTACTGTCCTAAATACCTCATGCTATGAAAGATAAAGAAAAATAAATTTATTAAGTGCATTCCATGTTTTCTTGTTTTATTTCTCATTGATGTCACTTTTCATTGCATCATGACTTCCAAAAGTGGAAAAGTGGGAGACAATAACAAATGTTTCTATTCAGAGCCATGAATTTCACGGTCACAGTAAATCATGTATAAATTTGCTTGTATGAATGCAGGAAGTCAGTGTGGCTAACAAAACATTTCTTGTTCTTCCTCTTTATCAGATAACAAATTTTTGTGAATCTCTGATGTGAAGAGCACTGATCAAAATTCCATGTTAATTTTGCAGGTGATGGAAGTCAAAGGACAAATGATCCATGTCCCAGAATCAAATTCCATTTTATTCTTGGGCTCTCCGTGTGTGGACAAGTTGGATGAACTCATGGGCAGGGGTCTGCATCTCTCAGACATCCCTATCCACGATGCCACCCGAGATGTCATTTTGGTTGGTGAGCAGGCAAAGGCCCAAGATGGCTTGAAGAAGAGAATGGATAAATTAAAGGCAACTTTAGAAAGAACTCACCAGGCACTCGAAGAAGAGAAGAAGAAAACAGTGGATCTCCTGTATTCTATTTTCCCTGGTGATGTAGCCCAGCAATTGTGGCAAGGCCAGCAAGTACAGGCCAGAAAGTTTGATGATGTCACCATGCTCTTCTCGGACATTGTGGGCTTCACAGCCATCTGTGCCCAGTGCACCCCCATGCAGGTGATCAGCATGCTGAACGAACTGTACACCAGATTTGATCACCAGTGTGGATTTTTGGATATTTATAAGGTAAAGGGGTTTAGTTACTTATCTATTAATAACTTTTAATAGCAAATTGTGATCTTAATTAAATTGCAAGGATATAATTTTTTATGATTGCTATCTATTTAATTTAGAAATCTGTACAGATTTCTGCTTTATTAGAAAACTTTCATTATGAGTTGATTTATAGTATTGGTATACTATAGGTAAATGAATCATGATATTGCTCAGTAAGGAAAAATTTGTAAAGCTAGTATGCATTATTAAAAAATTTAATACTAGGCAACTTTTAACCACAGAATGTCTTTCTTAGAGAGTGGGATTTCAATATAAGCTAAGAATTATGGTGATAGTTAAAAAGAAGCAGTAAGTTATGCTAAAATATACATTGTATTTTCAGTTATATAATGGTTAATCAGTATTTTCCATTGCAATGTCAATTAAGTGAGTCCCTCTAGTTCTGAAAGAACACATGTAAGTATTCTCGCTATAGCCCAAATGACCAGTGGCTTTTACTGGAAGGACTTTAAATTTCAAAACTAAATAGTGCAAAAGCTTTGAAAATGAGTACTAATCACCACTGACTGGTCTGCTTTGATGAATTCCTTATTAATTTCTTATTAAAATCACAGCATTATACTTCATGATTCAGGTCCAAATCTGCCTAGTGAATAATTCTGTAACTTTACATAGAATTTCACATGGAGTGCACAATGTCAGGACCCAGGGCTTTCTTACGTGAAGGACAGAAAGTATGTTTAGTATAAATAAACAGTAGTGAACTGTAGGTTTTTGTTTTCTTCTTTACTAATCCATCTGGACCACTATTTCTTTTTACAGTATGATCTTCACATAAGCATATTTGGAAAGAACCTGCCTATTTAAATTGTTTTCATTAAAGTGTATCTCCTTTAGAGAAAGGTGTTCTCTAAGCATTATATGTAATAGGTGGCCGATGCTAAATATTTTAGTGAGTCTTTTTTGAAGGGTGACTATTCAGTGTGAGGTGTATATGAGGGATTTGCTTTGTTATACAAAATAAGAGTTCTTATAAATTATTTTGAACTTTCTTTTAATTTATCGTTATATAATTTATGGTAGAAGTAGCAAAATGTCTGATGCTGAACCACAGACACACTACAATGAGTCTGTCATTGTCATACCCAGCCATTTCCAGGAGGTAGAGCAGGTCAGCCTGAATTTGCCAGCACTTTTCTCCCTCCAGGCTTGGAGCCTTCATGTTCTGTTTATGCCACCACCAGTCTCCTCCCCCTGAACCACTCATTTGCTTTGTTAGCTTCCTCCAACTGCAGTAGTCATATGTTATTGTGGTCCTCAGTTCATACGCCTAAATGAGACTGACAAACATAAATAGGTTCTCCTTTGGAAAAACATGGAAATCTTTAATTTAAATATAAATATCAATTAAGTAAGAATTTCTTCTTTTGAGAAAAGAAGAAATGTGATGTTTTCTGAGGGTACCAAAACAATTTCAAGTTTTAAAATATAAGTTTAATTAGATTTTTAAGCATCAAATATAGCTTCTGTTGTGATAAGCTAGGACACCTCACAGGGAAAAAAAATCTGTGGGAATATCCTGTATAACCCTCAAATTTTCATATGTTATAAAGCATGGACAGTTCTGTATAATGATAAGAAATTATCAGCAAGCTTTATTTTTTAATATATTTTATCAATTATGCTATAACAGTTGTCCTTCTTTTCTCCCTTTTATTCCCCTCCACCCTGTACCCCTTCTTCTACAAGCTTTCCCCCACCTTAGTTCATGTCCATGGGTCGTACATATAAGTTCTTTGGATTCTCCATTTCCCATACTATTCTTAACATCCCCCTGTCTTTTTGTACCTACCATTTATGCTTCATATTTCCTGTACATTTTCCTTCTCCCCGTCCCCCCTGATAACCCTCCATATGATCTTTATTTCTGTGAATCTGTTCCTGTTTCAGTTGTTTGTTTAGTTCATTTTTGTTTTTGTTTTTTTTAGGTCCAGTTGTTGATAGTTGTGAGTTTGTTGTCATTTTACTGTTTGTATGTTTGTTCATATCTTCTTTTTCTTAGATTAGTCCCTTTAACATTTTATATAATAAGGGCTTGCTGATGATGAACTCCTTCAACCTGATCTTACCTGGGAAGCACTTTATCTACTTTCTGTTCTAAATGATAGCTTTGCTGGACAGAGTAATCTTGGATGTAGATCCTTAAATTTCAAGACTTCGAATACTTCTTTCTAGCCCCTTCTTGCCTGCCAGATTCCTTTAGAGAAATCAGTTGATAGTATTATGGGAACTCCTTTGTAGATAACTGTCTCCTTTTCTCTTTCTGCTTTCAAGATTCTCTTCTTATCTTTAATCTTGGCTAATGTAATTATGATGTGCCTTATGTGTTCCTCCCTGGGTCCCATATCTTTGGTACTCTTTGGGCTTCCTGGACTTCCTGGAAGTCTATTTCCTTTGCCAGATTGGGGACATTGTCCTTCATTATTTGTTCAAGTAAGTTTTCAATTTCTGGCTCTTCCTTTTCTCTTTCTGGCACCCCTATGATTCCTAAGCTTCTCCTCATTTTTCTGAAGTCTTGTTTCTTCATTCTGTCTGGCTGAATGTTTATTTCTTCCTTCTGCTCCAAATCATTGATTTGCATCTGATTTCCTTCCCTTCACTCTTGTTTCCCTATGCATTTTCCTTTATTTCACTTTTCATAGCCTTCACTTTTTTCTTTATTTTGCAACCATACTCAACCATTTCTCTGAGCATCCTGATTACCAATATTTTGAACTCTGCATCTGATAGGTTGACTATATCTTCATTGCTTAGTCATGTTTTATTTTGAGCTTTGATATGTTCTTTCATTTGGGCCATATTTTTTTTTGTCTCAGCATGCCTGTTATGTAGTAAGGGATGGAACCTTAGGTGTTCATCAGGGTGGGGCAACACAGCTGTGTTGTGGTGCTGTATGTGGGCGAGGGATCTGAGAGGGAACAATGCCACTTGCTCAGTTCTCAGCTGGCTTTCAATCACTTTTTCCACTACCCACAAGCAAATTGGGCCCTTCTAGTGCTGATTCCCTGGTGGGTGGGTTTGTGTATGTTTTGGGATCCTGTAGGTCTCTCTAACGAACTCTTCTGTGAGGCCAGGAGTTTCTCCTGCTGCCTCAACCCCTACAGGTTTTTTCATTAAGGGGCTTTAAGGCTTTATTTCCTTGTTCTGGGACCCTGGGTTGCATGGTCTGTCTGGCTCCCTAGCTGTTCCTCCTGGTTTATCCTCATGCAAATATGGGACAGTCCACTCTACCAGTTACCACTTTGCCCCGAGTCCTCTCCATCCTGGCTGCCTATCTCGGCCCCTCTTACCCGTCTGGATGAACGTTTTGTCTTGAACTCCTTGGTTGTTGGACTTCCATATAGTTTGATTTTCTGGCAGTTGTGGTTATATTTTGTTTTTGAATTTGTTATTATCCTTCTTTTGGTTGTGCAAGGAGGCACGGTGTATCTACCTATACTTCTATCTTGGCTGGAAATCCTCCAGCAAGTTTTAACTTACAAAACAGATCTGCTGTTTGTCTGACACTCAAGACCATACTTTCCATTTTTCATATACATATATATATATATATTGCATTTTTTAAAAAAATTATGGTTCACAAATTCTCTTAAACAGACTTTGCTTATGAAATTTTATCAATAAATTGTGAAGTAATATGATTTTAGAACCTGGTGTGTTTAACATATCTTTGTTGCCAATATGTATCTTGGACAGGTATATAGGGCAGCTTTGAAGTTTACTCAGAGTTATGGGGGTTGAGTTTTGGGAATCAGACTAGGGAACACTGGACTGTGTGGTGAAGCCAGAATAATAATGTTATGGCCAGAGAGGGAAAGACAAAATTAAGAGTGTAGGGGGAAGAGTATTATTTTGGTATAGGATAAAACAAAGTATATTATGAGAACCATAAGAGGAGGAATGTAAATTAGAAATCTTGTATCTGACCTTGTAACTTTAAATTTCTTTTTTTTATTGTTGTTCAAATACAGTTTTCTGTGTTTTCCCACTACCCCTCCCCACCACCTCCAAATTTTAAATTTCTAATCATCATAATCATTCTAGGTAATTTTGTAGAAAATATAAAAAGTGCTATAACCATGAACCATCTGGTAAAGTTTTAATTACTATTGAAAAGGAAAACCTCAAAGCCAATAGAATGTTTTAAGAACTAGAAATACACTGATTTTATAAAATGATATACAATTTTGCTAGGTTTAAAGTATGTGAGAATTTTTGTAAAACAATCATACCACAGAGAAAACTATAGCTCACTTTTGTTTTATGTTAGAAATGTACAAGGAAATGAGGTAAAGCTGAATGCCAAGAAAGAAACAGTGAGAGACAGTGCCCCACAGCGGGCATTTGAAGACTCCATTTTTGAAATGTGTGGTTGTCCCATTCTTGATCATCTTATTTTCCATGGTTCCTGTCACTAGGGAGATGATGCAGTGGTGAATTATAATTCTGGTGGTGCAGTTCAGCTAAATTGGGCTATAATAGAAAGATTCTGCTAAAAATAATCAAAACCTTCTATAAAGCAGGAGGTTTAGAAAGAAGCTATAAATTTCACTGTTCATATTTCAAGCACTGAGAAAATTAAGGCCTTTACAATGTTTGGCTGCCAAGGTCTTACAGGTGTATACGTAGTAAATAAGAGCTAGGTAAGCTGAAGGAAGCACAGATTATAGTTTTGACCTTCTTATAATTAGAAATGCAAATATTCAGTAAAAGTCAACATAAATAGTACACTATAATATTTTGCTCCTCAAGTGTTGTAGGGTACAGAGAATGAACCAAATAAAGAACCAGTAACTAACTTTTTAAATCAGTGGCATGCAGATAATAGTAATGGCATTCGATATTTTTAAAAATATGGACCACGTCATGAATTTGTATGTCATTCTTGCGCAGGAGCCATGCTAATCTCCGTATCATTTCAATTTTGGTATATGTGCCGCTGAATCACTTGGCATTAGATATTGAAGCAGCTTGTTGTGGGTTTTGTCTTGATTTATGTTTTGCCTCTGGCAAGCTGTTCAGTGGCAAACAAGGGAGAGAAAAGGAGAGAGGAGTCCATTTTCATGCTTCTCTCATTCCATTCAGACAAGGTTATGGTATCCCAGTGGTATCTTAAATACGCTCCTTAAGGTTCTCATCTTTTCACCTTTAACCACTTTCTTTACTTATCTCTGGTTCTATTATTTATAAGGTCCAGATTCTATATTTAATGTCCACCTGTATTTAGTGGTAAATGTCCACCTTAGCTGCTATCATTATTTCTCAGACTGTTGTATCTGGATATATTCGGATATGTATTATGTGATATTTTGTATCTTTCTGCATATACATAACTATAGTCCTCTTATTAGAAAAGAATAAAATATAATCTCATTTAATCTCCCATGACTAATATGTAGAGTTGTTACATTATCTTCATTTTCAGGTAGAGAAACTGAGTTTTAGGAAGGTGAAATAGTCCAGATAATATAGCTCATAAATCAGAATTTTAACTAAAGCTTGTCTGACTCTAGAGCCTACAGCATTTCCACAAATCTACGCTGTGTTCCAGACAAAGATGAAATCATAAAAACAAAAAGTAGAAACTGCTTTAAAACTAGGTTACACTGCCCTGGCCAGTGTGGCTCTGTAGGTTGGAGCATCATCTAGTAACTAAAAGATTGTGGTTCGATTCACAGTCGGGGCACTTACCTAGGTTGCTGGTTTGATTCCTGTTCTGGGCGTGAACAGGAGGCAACCAAGCGATGCTTCTCTCTGCATTGATGTTTCCTTCTCTCCCTAAAAGCAATGAAAAAATGTCTTCAGGTAAGGATTAAACAAATAAACAAATAAATAACCAAGTTACATGATCAATAACTATAGTTACATTGCCAAGTGATGAGAAGAACTCTATGACCATAGTTCAGAGTTTTGAGAAGCTGCATCTTAAAAGCTGGGGACTCTCCTATCTGCCACCCTCCCTTTTTGTCCAAAACCAGCTAGCATCTTCTCCCTTAACTCTTTTTATGCACAAATAGCAATAGCATACCAAGAAGGAGAGAGTGGGAGCAATGATCTGAAGTGCAGGCAATAGGGATATAATTTTAAAATAATAAAAACTGAATAATGAATCTTTTTTCAATAAAACCATCTTTCACAGGCGACTCTGAAAAATGTTAGTGATAAAATATTTCCCCCTGTTGGTGTGGGGTAGGGAGAGATTGCATATTAAAACCCAAACTCACTCTTTGGGGACACAAGATTTGGGGATTGAGCACAAGGCGACTGGATTATTGGAAGTGGAAACCAGCGAGTGTGTCCAGACAGGACGCATGAAGATGGGCATCAGGACAAACTTTGATACAGAACCATAGGTTTTTCTTTAGCCAGGGCCAGACATAGAGCCAGAGGGTGCACAGGAAAACCCCTCGCTAGAGTCAAAAGGGAAACAAACACAACTTCATCAAAGGATGTAGGGATGGCCTTCGAGACTTTAAATGCCAAAATAGGGGTTAGGACCCACAGGGATGCTAGAGTTAGCAGGTTATTTCTGTCCACTCTTGAAAATGAGTAAAATATATTTGGTAACACTGTTGGCATTAATACAATTTGAAAATTGCTACATATCTTGAGTTCTGAAAATCTTCAGGACCAATGAAAACACTGTGTTGATGTTATAAGCTCCAAACCTCTATAATACAATACCCATAAAAATAGGGCTAGAAAACCTATTAACATCATGTACATTTTATTTAATTTACATATGTATATTGTTCTGCTTTGGTCTCTCTTTAGTCTATTAATTATAGGTTCCTATTAATGATAACTCCTTAACTACTTGGTAGAAAAATAGTCTGTACATGTAAAAATAAATACAGAATGCAGAAGTAAACAGGATGGATATCCATGATAAAATGGTTTATATATAAGGTGATCTGCACTCACTTTTGAGTGGGCTTGTTATTGTCTCAGGGAAACTGGAAGGCAGGTGAGCCCTTGGGATTCAGATGTCTTGGTTCAGACCGCTGAGGCTTTGCACTGATGTGTTGGCAGTTTTTAAATTGGAGAAGGAGCTGTATCAACTTGAATCCCCATCTGTAGCCTCCTGAGTAAGAGCTGAAATGTCTGTTCACATCAGGTTACAAGGCTACAGAACTCTAAGCCTCAAGAATTTTGATTTGTCCCGCCGTTTGGTAATATGGACCTACTAAAGCTGGCTGTTCACTGGACCGTCAGCAAGGCTTCAGAAAATAAAGGGGGATATTAATAATATCACTCCAGTGTGAATTGGATTTTGCATAGGAAAAAAATGAAATGCTTCCTTTTTCCTTGTTTTGTTTTATGATAACAATGTCTTTTAAATACTTAGGTACTTAGTTTATTCTTAGAATTTTATAAATATGTATATAATATTTTACTCCATTTCCCAGCACCAAATGCCAGGTCCATTTAGTAAAGAGTGACTGTTTCATTTCCCCCCCAAGATTTACATATTTTCTGCTTTTGAAATGAAAAGCTACTAAAGATTTATACCAGTTCATTTTAGTGAATTCCATCAACCTCAATGCCATTTACTTTTTCTGCTATTTTAGTGGAAAGGAAGTAACGGTATCTTCTAGTAAGTCTAGAAAAGAGGGATTTCTGAAGTTAAAAAAATATTCAATTCATTTATTCACTTAATAAACATTTTTGAATCAGTCAAGAACAGGGCATGACTCCCATATAAGCCTATAAAATGTTATGGAAATTAGTATATATATTTAGCACAATTTTACTGAGTAGAAAAGGACTAATTTCTGTGCTGTAGAAGGTAAGGTGAAAGTCAAAGATAAGTATTCTGTGCTGGCGGCTCTTCTCCTGGGGGATTACATTGTCAATGTCAGAATACCATAATGCCCTGAGACTTACCTGACAAGGGTTTTGCTTCATTTATATTTTTCCCCTTGGCAAGCACTTAGGCTGGAGATAAGGGGCAAACAAGGGGAAGGGTGGATCCTTTTCCCTGTTGATCTCAGTGCATTCAGCTAAAGCTGCTGCATCCCAGTGCTGTCTTAAGTATACTGCGTGGAATTTCATCTTTCCACCTTTAACCATTATTTAACATCTGTGCTTCAGTTTCGCCATCTGTAAATAGACTAATTTTACCTACCACATAGTAATATTGTATGAGCTTTTAAATGAAATATATGTAAAATGCTTATTACAGTGTCTGGTCCATGGCAGTAAATGTAATTGTCAACTGTCATTTCTCAAATAGGTATTTCTGGGTGTATACGGGGAGTGGGTATGTGTTTTATATGCATACATCTGTGTGTGCATGTGTTTGTATGCACATAAAGATGGTATATCCTAGCCCTGGCTGGTGTAGCTCAGTGGATTGAGCGCAGGCCTGTGAACCAAAGCATCAGAGTTCAGTTCTCAGCCAGGGCACATGCCTAGGTTGCGGGCCGGGTTCCCGGTAGGGGGCATGTGAGAGGCAACACACACTGATGTTTTTCTCCCTCTCTTTTTCCTTCCCTTTCTCTTTCTCTGAAAATAAATAAAATCTTTTAAAAAAAAAAGCGTAGCCAGTGCTTGTCAGAAAAAAAGATAAAATGCTTATTTGCTTAAGTTCATTCTTTTAGGTTATTAGAATTATATTGTATGCCAGAGAAAGACTGAAGGAAGCATAGGGAGAGAGGTAAGAGTAGGGGGCAAGAGAAATATCTCCTTGAAATACATTATTTGTCTTGTCTTCACTGAGTCCTCATGGATCCTCTTTCTTGAAGATAGACCCATAGTTCACCTTCACGGGTTAGTTTTATATATATAACCTGAGCTACAATATGAAATTTGTGAAGGTAACACTGTTTTTTCAAGTAATATTGTCTTGTGCATTGTCTATGACCTAAAATGTTATTTGTTTTACATTCTAACATGACATCCAGCATTATTTTTTCTCTATTTAGAGAACATTTTTTTTGTACTCTTGTGCAAATTCTGAAACAGTTCAAAGGTTACAATAATTTGGATTGCCAAGCAGAAATCAAAATTGACAGCATCTTGCTGAATTTCTCAAAGTGTTTTTGGGTTGTTGTTTTTATCCCTCTTGACTTCTTAAAAGATTTTATTTATTTAAGTTTAGATTGAGGGGAACAGAGGGAGGAAGAGAGGGAGAGAAATATCAATCAGTTGCCAGTCATATGTGTCCCCAGCTGTGGACAAAGCCACAACCCAGGGATGTGCCCTGACTGGGAATTGAGCACGCAACATTTCACTTTGCAGGATGATGCTCAATCAACTGAGCCCCACTGTTGATTTTAATTTTCTAAAGAGTATTGGCAATTGCTAAGTGATTGATTTTTTGATTTTTTAATACCAAGAGTTATGGACTGAATGTTTGTGTCCTCCCAAATTCATTTGAAGCCCATCTCCCAATGTGATGGTATTTGGAGGTGGAAACATTTGAAGGGTAATTAGGTTCAGGTGAGATTATGCAAGGGGCCTTCATGATGAGATCCATGTCCTTAATAATAATAAGAAGAAATCAGAATTCTCTCTCTGCCATGTGAGGACACAGGTGACCATCTGCATGCCAGAAAGGGAGCCCTCACCAGTGAATTGAACCAAATTGGCCAGTACCTTGATCTTGGATTTCTCGGCCTCCAAAACTGGAGAAAGAAATTCCTGTTTTTGAGCTCCTGATGTATGATATTTTGTTATAGCAGCACGAATGCAAGAATATGCCAAAAAATATGTACCGATTCTAAAACAGTCTGGAAATTTATGATAGATGTCTCTAGCAAGTTTTCTTAGTATATTAGGTCCATGTTGCTAGGTTACCCCATGATGAAAGTGAAAGATTTTTCACTAGCCTTGTAAAGTTCATGCCATTACAGAACATCTCACTTTTGTGTATCCATAAGCTGTAAAGAAGTTAAGTCCTGAACTAAACAGTCTTTGCTCTTGTAACTAGCACCTTTACGTGTCGTGTGAGGAAGTAGCTTTTAGGTAGTGTACGTTTTGTTATTATAAGTTTTGCTACCTAAATACTTACTCCTATATGTTTATTTAAAAAAATGCACTTAAAATATCAACTTTTCTTTATCAAAAATTACTGTCATTAAATAATCATTTACTTTACCTTGAGGTCATTTACCAGCGGATTTCAGACAAGCTTCGGAGTGTGAATATGTCAGTTATATTCCCATCAAGTTTTATAATTCCTGGGTATTGTATGAGTTTACTAAAATAAATATTGGTCTAGGTGAGATACTTCTCACTTATCTGATACGGTAGCCTCAAGGCAATCTGCAAATCTTATTGAATTTGATAGCTTGTATTACCTTTTCACCAAACCTTTAATTAATGATGTTCTGTAGGAGAAGTTCTGCACATCATTCTCCCTGTTTGCCAGTTAACAACAGCGATTTAAAGAGTGCAAATTTTTGAAAGTGAAATGGAATTCACATTTACTAAATACAAACTGTGTTCTAGACACAATGCTAGTTGTTGTAATTGTGATATCTTACTTTTCCAGAAGAACCCTCTGGGATGTATCCTCTTATGGTTTTTTTGAAGATTGGTTTAGTAAGTGACAGATGTTGTTGGAATTTAGTTCTGATTCAGCTAAAAGTTTATATTTTAGAAAACAATGGTTGACATCATTTATGAATCAGATAGCTCTTGTTCTTAATTAGTCAGAGGTAGAACTAGGACTAAAGATTGTTCTAGCATTTGTGTGTCTATCTCATTAATTGGTATCCTATATCCACTAATTTTGACAATCACCAGGCAACATTTATACCTTTAAAATGAGAACAATGGTATGTCATAGGATTGTTCAGAGGGTAAAAAGAGCTAATAGCACACTGGCTGGTGTGGTTCAGTGGATTCAGTGCTGGCCCATGAACCCAAATGTCACTGGTTCGATTCCCAGTCAGGGTATATGCCTGGGTTCTGGGTCAGGTCCCTGGTTAGGGGCATAAAGGCAACCAATCAATGTTTCTCACCCTCTCTTTCTCCCTCTCTTCCCTTCTCTATGTAAAGTTATTTGAAAGAGGCTAATAGCAAAAGGCCTTTATAATGAACAAGAGGTCCTTGATATTATAGTTGGGGGCTGAGTTTGAATTTTTAAATTGCAATTTGAATTTTAGCATAGAGTTAAGATTATAATTAGTCTCTTTTTTAAAGGCACTCAACAAATCTGCACTACTTTTCTTTTTAATATATTTTATTGATTAGCTATTAAAACCAATAGCCAATGCTATTATAGTAGTCCCATCTTTTTCTCCCCTTTATTCCCCTCCACTCTGTACCGCCCTCCCACCAGCATTCCCCCACCTTAATTCATGTCCATGGGTCATACATCTAAGTTATTTGGCTTCTCCATTTCCCATACTATTCTTAAACTCCCCCTGTCTATTTTGTACCTACCATTTATGCTTTGTATTTCCAGTACCTTTCCCCCATTCTTGCCCCTCCCCATCCCTGCTGATAACCCTCCATATGATCTGTATTTCTGTGAATCTGTTCCTGTTCTAGTTGTTTGCTTAGTTCAGTGCCGCTTGCTCAGCTCTCAGCTGGCTTTCTGTCACCCACAAGCAAATTGGGACCTTCTGGTGCTGATTCCTGGGTGGTTGCTTTTGTGTATGTTCTAGGACCCTGTGGGTCTCTCCAACGAACTCTCCTGTGAGGCTGGGAGTTTCTCCTGCTGCCACCTCAACCCCCACAGGTATTTTTAAGTCAGAGGTTTGGGGCTTTATTTCCCCATACTGGAACGCCGGGCTGTGCGGTCTGTCTTTCTTCACAGTTGTTCTGCCCAGTTTATCCTCACACAAATGTGGGACTGGCCACTCCACCCACCGGTGCCTTACCTGGTCTGCCTGCCGCTACCTTGCCTGTCCCAGTCCTCCAGCCATAACCTCACCACAAGTCCACTCCACCCTGGCTGCCCGTCTCCACCCATCCTACCTATCTGGATGAACATTTCATCTTTAACTCCTTGGTTGTCAGACTCCCATACAATTTGATTTTCTGGCAGTTGTGGTTATTTTTTGTTTTTAAATATGTTGTTGTTCTTTTTTGGGTTGTGTGAGGAGGCAAAGTATGTATCTACACCTCCATCTTTAACATGTGTGGACTTGATAGTAAGATTTGTTTTCTTTGGCTTCGAAAACTAAAAGGGATTTCTCTGCAGAAGTTAGGAAAGTAATTTCAATCCAGTGGAAGATCCTCATGAATGTCAGTGTCCCAACAATGAAATAGATTGGCTGTAAGTGTATGCTCTGGTCATTGGAGTGATTCAAACACAAGCTGCAGTCTTTTGATGGGACAGACAAGGGAAATTCTCAAAAGGTGACTTTATTCAATGAGCTTCTAAGATTATCAATACTGAATGCTGGAACTATATGTAGTTGGCTTGGAAAATGTTGCCAAAGTGCAATTCAACCCTGCTGACTCCCTATTAATGATTGGGGTATATGTTTATTTTTGCACATGTTTTTGAAAGTACAAAAATGATCATTTAATTTTATCTTAAAGTCAAGTATTTTGTTGTGAATGTTTATACATTTTAATGCATTTTTCAAGCTTTGAAATTGTTAACATGGTTTTGAATAAGCTGGAAAATTGTAAGAAATCACTGAAGCAGTGAAGTAGTGGGATAGAAAGTCAATATTCAGAAATTGATGGCAGTTTTATACACTAGCAATGAAATACCAAAAAGAGAAACTAGGAAAAAATCCCATTTACTCTAGCAACAAGAAAAATAAAGTAAATAGGAATAAATTTAACCAAGCAGGTAAAAGACCTGTGCTCAGAAAACTGTAGAACACTCAAGAAAGAAATTGAGGAAAATACAAATAAATGGAAGCATATACTGTGTTCATGGATTGGAAGAATTAACATCATTAAAAGATCCATACCAAACAAAGCAATCTATAGAGTGAAAGCAATCCCTATTAAAATACCAATGGCATATTTCACTGATCTAGAACAAATATTCCAAAAATGTATGGGACCCAAAAAGACCTTGAATACCCTCAGCAATCTTGAGAAATAAGAACAAAGTTGGAGGGATCACAATATCTGATATAAAACTATACTACAAGGCCACTATAATCAAAACAGTCTGGTACCGGCATGAAAATAGATACATAGATCAGTGGAAAAGAATAGAGCCCAGAAATAAACCTATGTCTCTATGGTTAGTTATTTGACAAAGGGGGCATGAGCATACAATGGAGTAAAAAATAGCATCTTCAATAAATGGTATTGGGGGAACTGAGCTGGTACTTGTAAAAAGAAAATGAAACTAGACTACCACTTCATACCATACACCAGAGTAAACTCAAAATGGATAAAATACTTAAATAGAAGCTGTGACACCATAAAAGTCCTAGAGGAGAACATAGGCAGGAAAATTTCAGATGTCCCATGTAGCAATATTTTGCCAATACATTTCCTAAGGCAAGGGAAATGAAGGAAAAAATAAACAAATGGGGCTACACCAAGTTAAAAAGCTTTTGCAGTGCTAAAGAAAATATCATCAAAATGAAAAGGGAACTGACCATATGGGAGGATACATTTGCCAATGATACAGTGAACAAGGGTTTGATCTTCAAAATATATAAGGAACTAATATGACTCAATACAAGGAAGATAAATAATCCAATTAAAAATGGGCAAAAGACCTGAATAGACAGTTCTCCAAAGAGGACATACAGATGGCCCAGAGACATATGAAAAGATGCTCAACATCACTAGCCATCAGATCAATGCAAATTAAAACCACAATGAGATACTACCTCACACCTACCAAACTATCTATCAATAAATCAACAAAGAACAGGTGCTGGCTAGGATGTGGGGCAAAGGGAATCCTGGTGCACTATTGGTGGGGATGCAGACTGGTCCAGCCACTGTGGAAAACAGTATGGAGTTTTCTCAAAAAACTAAAAATGGAACTTTCTTTTGACCCAGCTATTCCACTGCTGTGAATATACCCTAAGAATCTTGAAATACCAATTTAAAAGAACTTATGCATCCCAATGTTCATAGCAGCACTATTTACAATAGGCAAGTGTTAGAAACAGCATAAATGCCCATTAGTAGATGAGTAAATAAAAAAAGTGTGGTACATTTACACAATGGAATACTACTCAGAAGAAAGAAAAAAGGAACTCCTACCTTTTGGGGGAGCACAGGTGGAACTGGAGACTATTATGCTAAGTGAAATAAGCCAGTTGGTGAAAGACAAATATCAAGTGATCTTAGTTATAAGAGGAGTCTAATGAACAAAATAAACTAATGAACAAAATAGAACCAGAGACATGGAAACATGGCACAGACTGAGAGTGTCCAGAGGGGAGGAGGAAGCAGGATGATGGTGGAAAGAAGGAGAAGGGACTCATTAAAACACATGTACGAATCATCCATGGACATGGACACTGGTGTGTGTATTGACTGTAGGAGGGACGGTGGTCTTGGTGGAAGATGGCAAAGGGGGAAAATTGGGATGACTGTAATAGAATAACAATAAAAATAAATAAGAAATCACCAGAGCAAAATTCTTATTAGACTGCTGCTTTCCTTTTGTGTTTGTTTGCATATGCCTGTGTGTTGGAATTTGTGAAAGCTACCTTTGGATGGACTGGGAGAACATTATGTTAAGTGAAATAAGCCAGTCAGGGAAAGACAAACACCACATGATTTCACTCATATGTGAATCTAATGAACAAACTGAACTAACAAATAATATAGAGACAGACTCATAGATAGAGTGCAAGCTGACAGCTCTGGGGTGGGGGCTTAGGGCATGGAGGGATTGAGCACAAAAGAAAAAGGACTCATGGACATGAACAGCAGTGTGGTGATTGCAATGGATAGGGAACTTGGTGGAGGTAGAAGAGGGTATCATGGAGATGAATTGTAATGAAAAATACAATTAAAAATGTCAGTAAAAACTTAATGCTGTTATTAAGGTAGTCCAAAGTAGTATTTTAAACATTTTTTTATTTGATACTCAAAGTTTAGTATTACACAGGTTTTTTCTGCCGTCATAAAAAGAAAACTTTGTGCATCTCCCTTTTTCACTTATTGCTAGTGTCACCGCCTTATAAAAATAAGGCATATTTCAGGCATCTGATAAAAGAAGGCCCTTTGCCCTGTAGAAAGGGGCCGGATGAGGACCACTGAAGTTGTTCATGACAGTGCAGTCAGTGACAGTTAAGTGTGGGGGAAGGGTATAAGATATTAAGGCTGAAAAGCTATTTTTAATTCTGTCTTTTTAAATTAAGTCACATGACCTACTTGTGCCAAGCTTCTACTTCCAGAAAATGGGAACAATGGTCTCACATTTCTGTTACAGGTGACACACCTGGAGTCACTCATATGAAAGCAGATGAAGACTAGATAGAGTATGTTGGAGAATTTGCTGTGAAGAGAGGGAAGGAGATTGTCTTAGTCCATTCAGTCTGCTGTAACAAAAATACCATAGAGTGGGTGGCTTTTAAACAACAGAAACTTACTTTTCACTTTTCTGGAGTTTGGGAAGTCAAGATCAAGATGCTGGCAGGTTGAATGTCTAGTGAGGGCCAACTTCCTACTTCACAGATGGCTGTCTTCTTGCTGTGTCCTTACACGGTAGAAAGGACAAGGAGGATTCTGGGGTGTCTTTCAGGAGTTAGTTAGTACTCTTGTCATAATTTAAATACATACATTTCCAGGGCTGGCAAGGTCTATACAAGAGGCTTGAGTCAACATTGGAACCCTGAAGGAAGTAGTCAATTTTGTCTACTTAATGGAAATATTTCCATTGCATTGTTTATGCAAATCACCCAATCACTGGAATATGTTCTTATTTTGGCATTATGCAGGCTTAACCTGATTTGATAGAAGAGACATATTTTGGAGTCATTTAACAATGACTTTGATTTTGAAAGGTAATTTACACATCATATATATTGACCTAGCTCCTGATAGAGGTGTTTATAATGCAGTTGGACTCAGCCATAGTCCTCTAAGTGTCTGTTATAGCAGCACTGTGCTATCTCCTGCAGGACTTAGAAAAGGTAACTAAGATACTGTACTTGCCTTCAAAGTTAAATGACTTAGCCTTCTAGACAGGAAGGTAGGAGAGAGAGGATGGACACAAGTGACTGCAGTGTAAGAGAGGTAGAAGCCAAGTTGTACTGGGACTCCAAAACAAGCAAAGATGGTATTACAGTGAAGGGCTGGCAATGAATACTTTCATAACAGATATGGCTTGGAAAGTGGATGTGGGAACATGACAAGTTTGACTCATGGAGGAGGGGCTGGGGGAAGCTTTCTTTCTAAACTATACTTAACCTGGTAAAAAAAAAAGTAATTCCATAGATATCTAAGGCTAATAGGATTTATGGAGGTTAGATTATGTTCTTTTTAAAATGAATTTTTAATAAAATATTTCTACTTGATTTACTAATTGGGTTGTACTAGCTACTTTAAGAAAAAACTATTTTTAAAGCAGTTTTAGATTTACAATAAAATTGAAAGAAAGGTACAGAGATTTTACCATATATCTTCTGCCCCCATAATCTTTGAAATTATAAATATCACTCACCAGAATGGTATATTTTTACCAAGGATGAACCTACATTGACACAGCATAACAGCCAAGCTCATAATTTACCTTGGGGTTCACTCTTGATCTTACAGTCTACGGGCTTGGGTAAATGCATAATGATACATATCCATCATTATAATAATATACAGAGTATTTTCACTGCCCTAAAAATAATCTGCATTCAGCCTGTTTACCCTATCTCCCCAGTCACACAAAAACTGGTCTTTTTATGGTCTCTACAGTGTTACTTTTTCCAGAATGTCATATAGCTGGAATCATTGGCTTTTTCAGACTTGCTTCCTTCACTTAGTTATATGCATTTAAGTCTCCATGTCTTGTCATGGCTTGATCATTCATTTCTTCTCAGTGTCAAATACTAATTTATGCCTGGATGTACCACAGTTTATCCATTCACCTATTAGAGGACCTCTTGGTTGCTTCCAGGTTTCAGTGATTTTATGTAAAGTTGCTATAAACATCTGTGTGTAGGTGTTTGAGTGGACGTACGTTTTCAGCTCCTTTAGGTAAACACCCAGGAGCACAATCACTGGATCATATGGTAAGGGTATGTTTAGTTTTGTAAGAAACCACCAAAATGTCTTCCAAATAGGCTTTACCATTTTGCATTCTCAAAAGTCACGAACAAGAGTTTCTGTTGCTTCACATCCTCAGCAGCATTTGTTGTTGTCAGTGTCTGGATTTTGGCCCATTTTAATAGATGTGTAATAGTATCTTACGTTGTTTTAATTTGCATTTGCCTGATGACATATGATAGGAAGATCTTTTCATATGAATTTTTTCCTTTTGTATATCTGCTTTGATGAGGTATCTGTTAAGGTCTTTGGACTATTTTTTTAAATACACAGTTGTTTTTTTATTGTTGAATTTTAGGAGTTCCTTAAATATTGCATAACAGTCATTTATCAGATGTGTCTTTTGCAAATATTTTCTCCCAGTCTGTGGCTTGTCTTCTCATTTTCTTGCTATTGTCTTTCACAGATGTTTTTAATTTTGATAAAGTTTACTTTATTAGTTCTTTTATTGATTGTGTGTTTGTTGTATCTAAAAAGGCATTATGATACCCAAAGTGATCGAGGTTTTCTTTTATGCTATCTTCTAGGAGTTTTATAATTTTTCATATTATACTTAGATTGTGATCAATATTGAGTTAATTTTTGTGAAGGGTATAAGGTCTGTGTCTAGATACTTAGTTTTGGCATGTGACGTCTGGTTGTCCCAGCATCGTTTGTTGAAGAGACTATCTTTGCTCCACGTGTTACCTTTTCACCCTTTTCACAGATCAGTTGACTATATTTTAGAGGGTCTATTTCTGGAACCCCTGTTCTGCTCCACTGACATATTTGTTTATTCTTCCCGCAATGCTACACCATCTTGATTACTGTAGCTGTACAGTAAGTCTTGAAACTATTCACAGTTGTGACATCAACTAACATTATTTAGAAATTAATTCTATATGTTTACTGAAAACTATAGCAAACATTCCCCATACTCTGGGGACATGTTTAAAGTTCTGGTAAATCAGGAATCCCTGGAAAATATTTCTTGAATATAATAGACTCAATAATTATTTTTATAAAGAGTGAATGGATGAAGTTCAAGTAGAACAATAACTTGGAATAACATTGAGTTTTTTGATTGGGTCATGGACTAATACCGATAATGGTAAATAAAAGCAAAATATTGAAGTTGTGTTATTGAAGATCTTAGAAGACAATTTACTGTACAGCAGAAAGAAATTTTCAGTTGCCCACATCTAACTTGAGAATTTAGAAAGAAATTTTGACTGGATATTTTAATATATTTTTATTTACTAGCCTGCCTCAGTATTAAACAGTCTTTATGATAAACAACCTGGAGGCTACCAACTGTATTTTCTACATGAGTGAGATTCCTGGGCAGGAACTGGAATTTACTTTGATAGATCTACTGAGAGTTTTATAAGAGCTTTCTTTGATAGGCAGTCATTTGGATTCTATTTTCCCTCATTTGGGAATAGTTCCCAGGTCAAATTACTGTTCTATTTATGCACATGACCTCATTTTCAGTGCTGTATCAGCTGAGCACTATAGTGACATCCTTAAAAGAAGTAGTATTTGGGTCAGAAACATCAACCAAAATGGTTTATTAGATAGATTTTTTTAAAAGAATGAAGTGATTTTTTGAAGCTTTATTAGTAAATTTTTAGTTAAAGTTGTTTCCATTTCAATTGCCATATCATTATGCAGTTCACTTTGATGTTTTTAATTAAACTGAACAAACTTTCTTGGATCATTGAATACCTACTGTGCTAGGTGATTCTCAGCATTTGGGTGTGTGGGGCAGGGGCTAGGAGTTGTAGTTTAAAGTTCTGACAAATAACAAAATGTCTGAAGAAGTTTATTGTCCCTTTTTGTAGGGTGGAAGAAAGGAGAAAAGGAATATATGGGCATGACTGGGGTTCAGGATAGAAGTACTTTTCTCTGAAAGCTTTGTCTCTTTAAAAAAAGATGAATATTTGGATGAGTATTGTAAAATTATTAACTCACATAATAAACCAGAAGTCTTCAAACTTTGAGAATCAGAAAATACATTTAAGAGCATGTGAAAAAGCATGCAGCTGGGCCTTATATCTAGATTTTGATTAAGTAGAGCTAGATGGGGCCTGGGAATCTAATTTTTAACAAGTACTACTAGGTGATTCTTATGCAGATGATCCAGAGTTTTGCATTTGAAAAACTTACCTAGAGGACAATTCTAAACCACATATGTAGAAATCAGATGTAATTTAAAACTATCAATAAAATTCTCATAGAGTATTCTGACTTTGTGCCCCCTTTTTGGGTGGACCCAAGAGTTGGGTGACAAGAGTGTGGCAAAATTCAGGCTACCCCATCCTGCCAGTCATCACCTATGGTGCCTCAATTTTCTCCAGAACATCTGGTACTTGTGAGTGACCTGTGTGCAGGAGGGAGGCCCCCACCACATCCTGTTAATGCTGGGGGGAGTTCCCTACAGAGATCTGATTCATAGTGGGGCAGAGGTCCCAGGCTGTAGCTGGTGTGGGAGTTTGGCTAAAAAGGTGATGACTGAGAAGTGTGCCATATTCTGAAAGTGACCAGAGGAGAGAGAAGAGGGAGTTTCGGGGGAAAAGGGGAAGGGTTTGCAGGAACAAAGTTAAAGGACACATGGACAAAAACTAGGGGGAGGGTGGTAATGGGAAAGAAGTGGGGAGGGGTGAGTGGGCTGGAATGGGAGTAAAGGGGAGAAAACTGTACTTGAACAATGATTAAAATAAAAAAAAAATTACTGCAAAAAAAAAAGTGTGCCATATTCTCAATGGAAGCAGAAGGGATGAAGACAGTAATGGAAGTGGTAGGTGAAAAGCAGGTGGAGAGACAGGAAAGCTGGGGGAAGAAGAAATGGAGCAGAAGGAGATGCAAGAGAAGATGCAGTGATGTCCGTGTGGAGAGCGGTAGAGGCTGAGAGAGCAAGTGAGGTGGCAGAGGTGAAGGGGGTGGTAAGGCCATGGCCGCTGAAGGTCATCTCTTCAAGGACTTTCTTCAGTCTGGAATTAGAGACAATGAGTGCCTAGGCTGACAGGGCCTTCCTCCTGCTGGAGCTGAAGTCTGGGCCAATGCTTAGGCACCTGAGTGAAGGTGTGGGGTTCATCAACCAAAATAGTCCCACATTCTGGGACACCAACTTTTAGAATAATGCCTCCTCATAGCCATGCTTAAGGAATACAGTGCAGATTTCCTGAGGTTCCTATCAACTAGCAGTGAAAGAGCTCAGATTTCTCAGGACAGACTACAAGTTCAAGGTCTTCTTTTAAACAAACTCCTGCTGCAGGAACAAGTCAATCACTAAAGAATATAGTGTCAGATGTTTTATACGAATGGCATTTCTTCCTACTCTAAAAATAGGACCAGAACGCATGCCCCAAATCCTTCATTAGCAGGAGCAGGACATCATCTCTGACTTCTTCAGACTTCTGTGGTCCTCAGACTACAGCCTTCCAGGATTTGACAATGTTGCTATTTTTACAGGGAATCTGTAGCCCAACTCCTGCAATACTACCTGGTATGTGAAGGGAAATCGGACTACTTTCATCAGGGCAGCTCGTGAAGATACTCAACCTATTTAGGTACTAGGTTAATTAACTCTACCTTTGAAAATTGTCCCTGTACCAGATTACCTGCCATCAGCTGTTGGACCTATGCTTAGCCAGCAGTGATGTGTGTGTGATGGCCTCTCTGCACCTTGGTCCCTCTGGCCTTCAGTGCCCTCAACTTCAAGCATGCAGCTTTCATGACCGTGGACATCACTTGGTTCAAGATAAGAAAATGATGCTGAAGATGACACTATCTTTGTCTACATAGCTTCAACTTTTCTCTGTGTCAGGGCCTTCCTACCTGTTTCTTTTTGTTTTACTCCTCATCTGAGGATATTTTTATTGGTTTGAGAGAGAGAGGCAGGGGAGAAAGAGAGAGAGAGAAATATTGATGTTAACCTATGTGAGAGAAGCATTGATCAGTTGCCTCTTGTTTGCACCCCTAGTGGGATCAAACCCACAACCTAGGAGTGTGCCCTGAGCAGAAATCGAATCCACAACCTTTTGTTGTATGGGACAATGATGCTCCAAACAACTGAGTCACCCAGCCAAGTCCTTCTTATCTGCTTTTGATAAAGGAACTTCTAAGTCATATTGGAGGAGAATCAGTACATCTTCAAGAACTGCAACCTCAAGAACAATGAAAAACTAGGCTCATGCTTGCTGACTGTGGCAAATTACTCATCTTCAAATATTTCCAGTGGATTATCCACGGCCCTAAAACTCTGCTTGGCCACTACCACCTGGATTTTCATCTTTGGCCAGGAGTCCATTGCACCCACCCTGCTGAGTAACAGGAAAAACAGACATAAACAGTGGTGAGCCTGTGTGAGGGGAAAGGTAAAAAGTAAGCAGCCTCTAAATCTACCCAAGTCAATTTTTTCCTGCTCTTCTGCTACTGATGAGTCTTTATGAAGGCCTACATAATGCTTTACCATTTCTGCTGAGCCTTTTGAGTAATCTGTGTCCAGACCACCATCAACTCCAGTGGCTAGTTTCTGCAGGACTGCTATGGACTCAGGCTCCCTGCAACCATTGGAAAAATAAGCCCTCTTTTCATGTCACTCAGGAATGATACCTAATATCAGACAGGTGATTGGGCTGGCAGATGGGGCTCCATTATCTCAGCAAGGGTGAATATGGTAGCTCTTCTGAGAGTCACATGTTTTTAGCCACAGCCAATGAGCCCATGAAGAATATGGTGCATTTGCCAGCCCAGTTTTACTCACCTGATCATGGCCGGTGACCAAGTGCTCTGTAAGATTGTAGGAAATAAGTGAATACTTTTGTCATCTTTAGGCATCATCTGCCTACATCTTATTCCAATATATTCCTCCTTCTCCATTCCTGCCCCTCTCTTGCTGTTTCTAAAGATACTAGAAGCCAGAAACAGAAAGCAAAATAAGTAGAAAGGTAGACTTTCTAATTTGCTTCTCCCCTAGGTAATATATATATATATATATATATATATATATATATATATATATATATATATAGAGAGAGAGAGAGAGAGAGAGAGAGAGAGAGAGAGAGAGAGACAGAGAGGGAGAGAGAGAGGGAGGGAGAGGGAGAGAGAAAGAGAGAGAGAGGATTCCAGTAAGGTAGAGGGCCAGAGTTTTCTGGCCCTCTGCTCTTATGACCCCTCCCCAAGTTCTCTTTCATAATTCCTACAAAGTTCAAAGAAAGACAGATTCAGGACTCTGGGACTGAAGGACTGACGTGGCCTGAGTCCTGTGGGACAGAGGTTATTAACTGCCCTGTGGTATGCAGTGTTCTTTTAGGATAATCCTCACCCTGATACCACAGTCACCTCCCCTACAGCACACACACTTCTCCCTCTCCACTGTGCCCGGATTTCCAAGAAGCCTCCTAGATATTTCTTGAGCATTACCCTGGAGGGAAGGGGAAAAAATGTGATGGTAATGAGAATCTATTAAGTGATAAAGTAAGTTCTTGTACATGATTAACGTAAAATGAAAATGGTGAATGCATAGGTCTAAGAATTTATTTATACCATGTTTATTTCTGAAATAATGAGAGAGATTTGACAGTAAAGTGTTGAGAAGAAGATATAGTGAGACAGGTAAATTCTTTAAAGTTTAACAAAAGCAGCTCCAATAATCCTGTGAATTATTAGACATAGACAACATTTGTATTTGATGCTGTTAGTACTTAAGCCTTCTCTTCTGTGTTCAGAAAAGAATATAAGGCTTTTCAGATATTTGCATAACTACTGTTTTTTCCATCCCCACGTCTAGTTTAGCCGTCTTTGTTCTTGTTTAAAGTCGTTGAAGGGAAGGTTGGAGATGCTGAAAATGAAATGAAATGCGCTATATTAGATGGTCCATTGTATTTAGATTTTTATTTTAAAATACTGAGGTAATTATAAAGGAATTCAAAATACAGTCCTCTTTTAGGGCAGCTTTTTGTAATATGTTTACAGTGTCGATTTATTTTACTTTGGTTTTAACTCAAGGAAACATCCTCAAGGAACAACTGTAATCGATGCATAATGCTTTCACTTTTGCAGTTCCCCATGAGGTGAAGTCAGCTGATTATTTTCAGTGAAATCCACCAAAATTTTCACATACACTTAATTCTGTTGAACATGTGTAGCTCTGAGAAGAGAAGAGAATGGAGCTTTAATGGAAAGCTGCGTTTACTAAGGCGTTTGCACTTCTGCCAAGATTTTCAGGTCAAGATACTGAATATATCTGCAAGGAGAGAACACTTCACACAGATGTATTACCTACACTTTACAGACACCTGGGTATTTGAAAAAAATTAAATTGTTACCCATTCATTACTCACTAGCTCTATTTACCAAGTATTTCTGGCTCTTCTATGGGCATAAGTTTGATTGCATTTTCCCATCACATGTTTGCTAGCATAGCAATGTGACTTGCTTTGGTGAATAAAACTTGAGAAGCTATGCATGTCGCATCTGCGAAAAAGCTTTAAGAGCTAGTATATGATTTGCCAGAACCTCTTTTCCTCTGCCCTGACAACCAGCTCCAGGTGAGGAGGTTCTACCAGCCTTATTCCTGGGGTGAAGTCATGGCACAGTGTCTCTCACCTCTGCCCCAATCTTTTGACCCACGTGAATGTGTAGCACACATGGATCAGAAATAAACTCTTGTTATTTTAGGGCATTAAGATTGGGAGGTCATATTGTTACTACAGCATAATCTAGCCTAGAACAATGGAAACAACATCTTTCAGATATTTTTTTAGTATTTGGGCGTTCATAAATAATTGTGAGAATTTTATATATTACTTAGGAGCATTCTTTTTTTATATTTATTTTTTGTTGTTCAATTATAGTTGTCCGAATTTCCCCCCCAGTGCTTTCCCCTGCCCCACCTACCCGCCATGCCATCATTCAATCTCCTCCACATTGTCCTTGTCCGTGGGTCCTTTGTGTACATGTTCCTTGACTTGACCTTTCCCTTTCTCCCATTATCCCCCTCCCCCTCCCCTCTGGTTACTGTCAGTTGGTTCTTTATTTCCATGTCTCTGGTTCTATTTTGCTTGCTTGTTTGTTTTGTTTTGTTTATATGATCTCACTTATAGGTGAGATCATATGATATTTATGTCTTTCGCCACCAGGCTTATTTCACTGAGCATAATGCTCTCCATTTCCATCCATATTGTCACAAAGGGTAGGCATTCCTTCTTTCTGCTGCATGGAATTCCATTGTGTAAATGTACCACAGTTTTTTTATCCACTCATTTACTGATGGGCCTTTAGACTGTTTTCAGCATTTGGCCATTGTACATTGTGCTGCTATGAACATTGGGGTGCCTAGGTTCTTTTGAATTGGTGTTTCAGGATTCTTAGGGTATAATCCCAGCAGTGGAATTGCCAGGTCAAAAGGCAGTTCCATTTTTAGTTTTTTGAGGAAATTCCATACTTAAACAATGGGCAAAGGACCTGAACAGACACTTCTCCAAGGCGACCCACAGACATATGAAAGAAAGGGCCATTCATTTTTCTGATGTCTATTTCTTGACTCTTGATTCTGTTTTTTCCGATTGCTATCCTGACTTCAACTATTTTCAAACTAAATGTGATAAAATCTTATGTGATCATATGGATTTTAATGTGCATTTGTTATATTGTGTACATACTTAGCTTGCACTTCATTAGATTTATGTGTTATATCAACTGGTAACATATTGGTCCATCTTCTATACACGATTATATTACATACTCCTACAGAGAAAGCATAGCACATAACTAAGCTTTATTCTTTTGGTACAATTTCTAGAAATACATATTTAGTGGAACTCAATAAACTTCTGCTGAAAAAGTAATGAAGAGAATGCTGCTGAGGAAAATGATGGCAATAGGGATTTCAAAGAGATTGTGCTCCAGGAACATGAATGTTCAGAGTGACTGTGAAGCCATTCAATTTATACAAATAATTGACTGCCTATATGTCCTAATATCTGAAAATCAAAAGTCAGTTTGAAAGTGTTCTAAATTTTTAAATCATGTAGAAATACACAAGGATGAGATAAATGTGAGAATTAGCGAAGGATTTTGTGTTTCTAGGGAGGGATGATAAATGACCACACATTAGACATTTGTTATTTGCTGGGTATCTTTCCTAGTGGAAATTCTATGGGGGAAGTATATTTTAGTCTTTGGAATAAGCCTTTGCAAACTCGCATTGCATTGTCTATTATTCCTACTGTATGATTTTATTTCCCTTTTTTTGGCATCAGAAAACAGGTCTTGAAGTGAAGTTTTTGAACTTCACCATATGTCTGAGGCTATTGGAATCATTTTTGATGTGTATTTCCTGATAGGATTTTGATAAGCAAGTGATAATTTTAGCATTCCTAGTCCCATGAGCTTCTTAAGTATTTTCATTATTTGTCTCAATCAGTGGTCACAGAATGTAATGCAATACAACTTATGCAGTTTATTGTAATTAAACTGCATTATATGTAATGAATTTATTTATTCATTTGGTAGATGTTTGTTAAACATCTGTATTTTAGCCTTATAAATACAGGGATGGAAAACACATGGTCTTGTTTTTGAAGAGATCATATCGTAATTGGGAGTACATATTGATTATACATCAGTACATATTGATTATGTATTATGAAAGCTAGAGCAAAGAGATGCAGAAAGTGCTGAAATGGAATAGGAGAAAGGATTAGGATTTGATCTACTATGAACTAATAGATGGCCAAGGAGGGCTTCAAAGAAAAAGTGATATTGAAATTGAGCATTTTATACAATATTTCATCACTTTGTTCTAATTAAAATATTAGAATGCTTGAGGATTTTACCATTATATTTACTTTGGATAACAAGTGAACTTTCCTCTCAAAATAAGATGTATTTCATTTTTATGCTATATTCTATACTTGGAAATTTGGGGGTTTTAACCTGGGGTAAATATTTAAAATATCGAATAAAAGTAATGGCAATTCAGAATGGATGCTGACCATAGAATTAGAACATGATCAGATAAAGACTCTGGCAGTGCCTGCTAACTTTTTAATTGTAGGGTCATGGATAGATTCTTGCACACTGATTTCTCATCTCTTAAGTATAACTAATACTGAAGATTTGAGGAAGATGAGAGGGTGGCTTTGAAAAAGGCCATTTTTTAGAAATTTCCCAGGTAAATTTCCCAGGTGATAATTATTTTATATCTCAGTTGTTCTCTATTTCAATGATCATCCATGGTGATGATGCTGATGAACAGCCCCAGAGTGAGATGTCAGTATTCGGCTGTGGCTGTTTGCAAACTCTGCTGCGATTACACTCGGTTGTCTAATTGCTTAATTTACCGATGTTTTGCTGACATGTTTTTCAGCAATGTTTGTGATTGCAGAGAATTAATCATTTCTATTCTGGCTCATTATCATATGTTTGCATTTAATTTGTCTGATTGCTGCAGGTGGAAACAATAGGTGACGCATACTGTGTTGCTGCAGGACTGCACAGGAAAAGCCTCTGCCACGCTAAACCCATCGCTCTGATGGCTCTGAAGATGATGGAACTTTCAGAAGAGGTTCTGACACCTGATGGAAGACCAATTCAGGTCACTGTCCACATATAATTTGAGTAGAAGTGCATGTTTTACTGAAGGAAGCAAGAAATTCCCTTGTGAATTCTATATACTGTAACCTACAGATCTAGATAAGTCGGGTGTACAGGGAGGATGGGGAACAGCTAGAGGTGACTCATAGATCCAGGAAAAGAAAAGATGATGTAAAATAGGAAAAGGTGTGTGGATGGCAAATTACCATGGAGGAGAAAAAAGGAGCTAAGGGTTAGACCAAGGAGAAGAACTTGCTTTTAATAACCAAGTCACCAAATCCAAGTAAGAATGCTGGTAAGAATCAGAGCCTGAGAAATAATCCAAAAAATGAGCAACAAAGAAGCAAGGAAATGGAAGCCCTGGACAACTGCCTGTGGGTGGCCTACAGGTCTTCCTCATGAAGCCTCGGGCCTCAGCATTGCTTCTACAATTTTTCTGTCATAGAGTTTGAAGGTTGAAGCCCAATAACTGAGGAAACTTTCCAAGTGGAAAATGTAACCTCTGGTGTGTTGTCCCTTTTTTGGTATTGATGGCCGTCTGCAGTCTGGGGTCTGCCTCTGGGAATGTCTTAGGTCACATGGCTGTAGTTTGGCTGTAACCTGGTAGGTCCCAGATGTGTTGCTATGAATCCTTATAAACCAGAAATCTTGTATTTGGAGAAGTAACCTGGAATTTAAGGCAGGCCTCTAATACCAACTCACTATGTGTTAAAAATTACAGAAAATAAAGCCTTAAAATGTGAGTATATTTCTAGTTCTGGCATTATGGAAAATTAGATAACCCTGAGTATCCCTTATGATTGACTTATTAAAATGCAGGGTTAAGTAAAAATTTTTTAAAGACTGTTAAGCACAAAACAAGTTACAGAGAAGAAAGAAATGTGACAATCACATTTTGGGTACAGAGTGAAGAAAATTTAAGTGGTGAATTTAAATTAAGTGCTCTGTCATTAACAGTGATAGTAGGAAACTAGGAAACACTATTTCCTCCCTGGAGGAAGA
>PVIA01006980.1:0-49889 GCA_004024845.1 Tonatia bakeri
AAGGGGAGTAATGGGACAACTGTAATAGCATAATCAATAAAATATATTTTTAAAATAAAAATTAAAAAAGAGGCATGCAAAGCAGGGTCTTCTAATCTATACTTTGAATTGGGGGCAGCCCTTCGGTTTGGCAGTGTCACCGTCAGGCCTGTGCCCAGGGGAACCGGGCAGACTTGAATTGGTCGAAGTCTGTCTTGTTTCTTCTCTGGGAGACAGGTTCAGGTTTTATCTCTGTCACTTTACCGTGTGACCCCCGAGCACGTTTCTCCACCCTTTTGCACTCTTTCCCAAATATATACGAAAGTGAACAATAAAATAGAAACAATGGTTTGCAGGGGCTTGCGGAGAGGGGACAGAGGAATGACTGCCACGGGGTACGGGGTTTCTTGGGGAGGGACAGTGATGTTCTGAAATTGCACAACTCTAAATATGCTAAAAAAAATACTTAACGGGACCCTGGCTGGCGTAGCTCAGTGGATTGAGCACGGGCTGTGAACCAAAGCATCACAGTTTCGATCCCAGTCAGGGCACATGCCCGGGTTGCATGCAGGCCACAGCCCCCAGCAACCACACATTGACGTTTCTCTCTCTCTCTCTTTCTCCCTCCCTTCCCTCTCTAAAAATAAATAAATAAAATCTTAAAAAAAATACTTAGTGGGTAAATTTTTCTGTGTGTGAATTACTAAAGCTGTCGTCACACTTTTAACTGAATGTCAACAGCACAAAACAGCAGAGTCCCTGGGGTTCAGCTCATTGCCAGTCTTGCTTCACCCACACCTCTGTTCACTTCCCCTTTCTTGAATTATTTTGAAGGGAATTTCACAAATGCTTTATCTATAAATATTTCAGTATATATCTCAGAGATAGACTTTTCAAAAACACTGTTTATAGCATCATTACACCTTAAAATAGTAACATCAGTTACTTACCATTGTCATATCCCTAGTCAGTGTTCGAACTTCCTTGTAAAGGATTTGAGTTAGACTCCAAATGAGGCCCACGCATTGTGCTGTGCTGTGTCTTTTAAGTTTCTGAATCTTAGATTCCACCCCTGTCTTCCCCTACTCTCACCCTTTGCAGCCTATTTATTGAAGAAACTAGTTTGGGTTTTGGGCCAAATTAATCTCTCTCTCTCTCTCTCCACCTTCCCTCCTCCATCAATCCCTCCGCAGGTGTTAGGGATATGTGACTTTTGTTTTAGACAAGAGTGAGTCATAGAGAAGGGACATTTGGGCTGAGCTGCTCCCCTCTGTTTTAGAATTTTCTCCCACAGGTCTACGTAGGGAAGCATCAGATTTAGGTTTCACAGAGTCTGCCCTGCAACCATGAACCTCAGGCTCAGCTCCAGGGCTCAGCTGCACCTTCCCCTCTGGTGCTGGGCGACCCGTGCCACCCAGCAGAGCCAGAAGCAGCCACCAACATTTAACACAAGCCTCCCGCTGCTCCGTGGCGCCCTGCAAGTGTCAGATCCATACGCATCAAAGGGTGCCATGTTAACGCCCCGTCTCATCCATCAAGACTAATAGGGTCTAGAAACTTCTGTGAGTCCCATTGTCATGTACAAGCTCAGCCTGTGTGACTCACTGCTCTTTCAGATGAGTCTGCTAGTTTTCCTTAAATGGAACGTGCTAATTCCATCTTGCTTCTTTATTATTATTTTTTGCACGTTCACGGTGTGTCAGCTAGGCACAAGTCTGCCCCTAAACTGATCTGCCCCAGCTTCTCATACCTGGCCTTCCTCAGAAGCCTTCCGGACGTGACTTCCCCTTCTCCCCGCTGTGCCCCCCTCTCCACAGACACCTGCTCCCACTTTGTTGTGAAATCAGTCTGTGGGGTTGCTGTCCCCGCCTCGTTGTGGGCTCCCATGGGCAACCCGTCAGTTCATTGGTCTGGGAAGTTCACTTCCAACAAGGACAGCAATTTAAAATATGGGTGGTCTCAGCCAGAAGTCAGTCAGCTGTTTTCATCAGTAGCTCCTTCCCAGGGCTCAGACCCTTGGGGACTGCACACAGGTCAAGGAGCAGACCAGCCAGTAAGAGCTGTCATCGCAGGGAGGGAGGGGTGGGGGAGACAGCTCATAGCAGGTGGAAGCTGAGCCAGGCTCGGAAGGACGGGCACCAGTTTGTGCAAAGGAAATGAAAAGGCGGGCAGGCCTGGCGAGGAGTCTGTCCCCCTGTAGCTCCTCTCTGGATGTTAAGTGCGAGTTTAGGGAAAGTACAAGGACTCAGCAATAACGCTGAACGTTGTGTGAGCTCGTGCTGTGGTTTCAAGTGCAGATGGTGGGTGGGAGAGATTTGAGAGATAACATGGAGTTACAATGACAGGCGCCCAGCACCACCTGGTACAGAGTCGGTCAGCACCTGGGGAATGTGAGCTGCTCTGTGCTGACAGCCAAGTCCAGGAGGTGGGCGTGGGGGGCAGAGCAGGGGCAGGGCGGCTCTGAGCGAGCGAAGTGCGGTGTGACACGGTCCTTCAAGGCGGCCCCCTGCACTTGTTCTCTCCTGGCTGTCACAGGAAATTTTGGGGGGCAGGAAGGCAGAAATGCTGACGGCTATCTCGAAGTTGGGCTTCTGGCCTCCAATCAGGGAAGAGAGAGTGGTCTGTGTGCTGTGAGCTGTTCAAGTTCAAGGGATGAGAGCGCTGTGCGCTCACACACTGAGCTTTTCGAAGTAGGAACTTCTAAAGCAGAAGAGTGGGTTTTTGTTTTTTTTTTCTTTTTTTGCGGTTTCACATAACAAATGTGTGACTGTCTCTACTTATAAACGACGTGAGACATTCAGGCACCAAGGACCGAGTGTGCCAGGATTTCTGGTCTCCCTGGCTTCCTTCACCCCTTTCGTCTGACTTCACCTGCTTTCCCGAAAGCCCGCCGGCTGGGAGAACCTCTCTGACACTCTCCCATGCTGGCAGCCAGCTCCACAGAAGTCCGTTTCTGAGAACCAGCCCGAAGCATGCCCCGGCATTGCACAACCCGCCTCTGAGGCCGGAGATATCAGCCGCGAAGCACTGAGGGCCACTTCACAGCGACATGAAAGGAGCGAGCATCATGGACGGGGTGCCCAGGGTGAGTGCCGGAGCCGTCTGAACGGGCAGAGGGTCGAACAGCCTGTCACTTGTAAGGACAGTAACGGGCTATTGTTCTGAGTTTCTGATGAGGTTACAGGATGCATGACAGCAATATGTAATATTGGGATGGGAGGTTTCATGTCGGTTTACGTGCGGAAAATGTATGCGCTTAAAGCTCCTTGCCAGGTAGATTCAGAGATGGATGAAATTTACTCCAGCAGAAACCAGCTTCTGGGTAGGTAATGTAGTCTCTCTCTCTTTGTGTCCACTCACGTTTTAACAGACCTCTTCAGCTCCCCCACCCTCTCTGTTCTGTGGACCCTAACGGCATCAGTGTCACCCCAAAACGTCCTGATGGACTCGGGGCCGCTTCCCCAGAGCGGAGCCCAGACCTGGGCTCCAGCCTCCCCTCCTGAGCCCACAGTTGCAGCGCCTCCTCTGTCTCCATGTTAACTTCTGCGTCGGTCCGTGTGAGTGGAGCTCAGGTCTGGGACGGGAATCAAAAAAGATTCACTACTTAGGAAGTTGAAATGGCTACAAAAAAAAAAAAAAATTTAACCAGGCAAGTTCACTGGTTACTGGGAAAGCTAAAGGGTTACTTTGCTGTGCCTTTAAAAAATGTAAGTAGAACAGGAAAAAAAGAAATAAAACAATTACTAAGTAGGGAGGCTGCTTTTATGAATTATATGTGTTCTTTTTTTTAGATACTTTAAAAAAATTTTAAATGGTTTTTTTAAAAGATTTTATTTTTTCATTTTTAGAGAGAGGGAAAGGGAGGAAGAGAAATATCAATGTGTGGTTGCCTCTTGCTCACCCCATACTGGGGACCTAGCCCGCATCCCAGGCATTTGCCCTGACTGGGGACTGAACCGTCAACCCTTTGGTTCGCAGCCTGTGCTCAATCCATTGAGCCACACCAGTCAGGAAACATGTGTTCTTTATTATTACAACAACAATTACAGGTGTCGTTAGTGGAATTTATAGCTGAGTAACACATGACATCTCTCTTATACAGGTCATGTGTGGGTATCTTAGCTAGAATATTGTACCCAACTGTTTACTTTGAAAATGTTTAACCATTGGGAAAATGGGGAAAAAATAATTTAGTGAACTCATGCATTTCCCTTACCGGGGTTCACGGACTCCTGGCAGTTTGTTATATTGTCTGCATGTGTTTTATATGTTTAGGTCCAAGTGCACACTTCGTTACGGCCACCCACTGGAAAACAAACTGCAGAGAGAATGACCCTTTCCCCGTAAATATGTCAGCACATCCGCTGACGACAAGGGCATTCTCCTCCACAGCTCCCGGGTTGTGATCGCACCCAAGAAAATTTACTGTTGAATGAATAATGCCTTTCTAATAGTCCCCCTTCACATTTTCCAAAAATATCCTTTCTTGCCTTTTTGGCTGCTATTCATTTACGTGTTTGTTTTCCCATCCTGGGATTTGTTCTGTGACCACACGCTACCTGGTGTGTCTTGAGAGAAACTATTGTGCAAGGCTTTACCCAGATAGGAGCGGTTGCTGAACACGGTGGAACCTCTTGCCTTTCACAGTGGAAAGTGCAAGTCAGAGTCCCATGCCTTTTCCTACCGTTGATCCACCGTGTCAGTTTTAACGCCCACAGGCTATTTGATTGCTGTGGAAATGGTAACACAGCACTCGGGGGGTCACCCCGCCAAAGCGGTTCTCCACACTTTACAGCAACCCTCATGTGCATCCTGGGGCAGCCACATCGCCTTTCCTACCCTGACCTTGGCCTGTGGGCCCTGCACGGTGGCCACGGCCGCCGTCCCTGGCTTTGCCAGCCAACAGTTCCATATCAGTAGGGCTTCCTCCACCTCTGTGTGTCGCAGATTTTGTGCAATCGACTTTTATTATCTTTTCCCTTCATTGGCTTATAAAACAAGGAGGAAACTGAAAATTAAACACGATGATATGAGTGGTAGGAAATGCTGGCCTCAGACGGTGCGACTGCAACCCAGGCGCATGGTGGAAGGGTAAATGTCATGTCTCGTTCATGGGCTTGCTGGACTGTAGCTGGTTGAGTCCATGTTCAATGCTGTTGCAGAAATGCTGCAAAATTATGTCTAAAAGTCAAGGTGAAAGCGTGATTTTATTATACGGGAGTCCTTGTTTTAGAGTGTTGGTCGTTTCAAAAGGGCCTCATCTTCAAAAATCGAGTTTGCATACACTTGAATGATTCAGTGCCGTTTGTGGCAGATGAGGTTTATTTCTGAGTGTGTGTGTGTGTGTGTGTGTGTGTCCATGCACACACACCACAGAAGTGATCCTGAGATCAGCATCATTGTGCAGAGACACCCTGCCTCCCTGGGGCAAGTGTCTGGCGATGGAAAGAGGATTACTGAGTCGCTTCCTTTGTGAGTGAGGAGCGATTCCAGGCTTTCTTTGACCTTCCGCACCCCAGACATTCTAAAGTCGGTCTTTGTCAAAGCAGGGTGAGCAGGACCATGTGCAGAGAACTCACCCCCGAGGCCCTGCCTCAGTCCTCTCCCGCCAGCCCCTGTGGCCCCGGCCATGGAGGGCTCCTCTCTGCTGTCCCCTGCCTGGTCCCCACTGATCAAGAGCAGAAATTGTCCCACCTGTGTCTCCCCCTCTGCAAACTCAGCTCCTCCAGGGACAGACCTGGACACTCCTGTTCAGTGCTGACTCTCTATGCCTACAGCAGTGTCTGCACACAGTAGGCATGCAGATGCTTTGCACGGGTGTGTGCTGGGAGGTGCAGGGAGTGCAGAGGCGGCCTTCACAATACAGCCCTGCCCAGAGGACAAGAGCTTCCTCGCTGTCAGATATCCGGGAGCAGAGTCTCAGCTCACTCTCTCCATCCGGCCCCAGCCTGACCTTCGACTCAGCCTAGATCTCTGAGAAAAGGCCCATTCCTTCTCCCATTGTCGGATGTGGCCTTAGGTCGGAGCCTTTGAAGTCAAGATCACAGGACCTAGGGTCTCCCTCTGACCTCCATCCCTTCATCCACCTCACAAGAGAAAACAGCTCAGACACGGCACCCAACTCGAAAACACAGCTTGCTGCTCCTTGCTCAGTCATCCATTCAACACACAGTGGCTGGGCTCTGGAGCCTGGGGCCATCAACACGGAGAGGTCACTCCGGGGAGCCACAAATGCACTAAATGCATCAATGGATGGCACAGTGGTCTCAGGGGTGAAAAATGCCATGTGGAAAACAAAGCAAGGTGGTCTGACAGAAGCAATGGCCAGAAAGGGCCTCTCTGGAGGTCTGAGTGGTGGGAAAAGTGTTTCGGGCAAAGGGAACAGCAAATGCAAAGGCCCTGAGGTAGGAATGAATTCAGCCGAGTAGAGTATCCATAAGGAGGCCAGGGTTGGCAGAGCAGAGAGAACAAGCCGGGGGCGTGGTCAGAAACGAGGCCTGGGGTGAGCAGGGTCGGCCCTGCAAGCATGAAGAAGTGCATTCTACTTGCAAAGGAAGTCGCTGTTCTATTTACAGCAGGCGATGGCAAGATGTGATTTATGTTCTTAAGAGCTTACTCGGGCTGCGAGGCACCGAGGGGACTGTGGGTGGGGGAGAGCAACAACGGGACACCAGTTCGGAGACGGTGCCGGTGGCTCTGCCTCCCTGTCGGATGGTTCCGTGCTGTTCTCAGCTGACATGGAGAAGAACCCTTTGTTCTTCTGAAAACAAAATAAAACTTTGGGTATTTGAGTCTGTCAGGGGGATATGGTCAGAAACAACAGTAAAGGAAGGTGTAAATAACTTGTATTTAACTACTTGCACTATCTACGTTTTGGAAACTTCTTTCCCCACCAACTTACTTCTGTTTGCTGTTGAGGCAAGGTGCCTTTTGTTCATTCAGCAAATGGTGAGGGGCTCGCCTATGCCAGGCACAGTTCTAAATGCCACAGCGGACAAGTGTCTAGTCCCCTTTCCCTGCCAGGTCACCTGTATTGTCTTCACACTGTATGTCCTCTACAGCTCACTCTTTAGAGAAAAAAAAAAAAAAAGCTAAACAGAACGCCACCACCCCAAGAGTTAAAAATAAGTCTTCTGCAAGACTATTCAAAGGAAGGCAGCCCACACGCATGGAAACGGGGAAGTGACCATAGAAACGTAGCGTGGTCATTTTGGAACCTCGATGACTAAGGGAGGAAATGACAACTCCCCAGAGAGGCGATGACTTCAAAGGAGGAAGGGGGGAGGCTGGTGACAGAGCTGCCACTTCGGGGGATGTTCGAACACTCCAACATGCGGGGCCTTCCAAAAGGGGAAGTGACCAGTGCAGGAACCATTTCCAAATGCATGGCTCAGAAGCCCCTTGTCTGTGGGAATGGAAGGGAACCACCAGGCACACAGCACAAGGACAGAGTTGGCGCTGAGAATGCAGCGTGCCCTGCTGGGCCTGGGCTGCACCTCCTGGCCCTTGGCATGGGGGCTCTGCAGGCTCCTGAACCCCCGCCCCACCCCCAAAACAGACCATGGAAGAGTTACTCGCAGGCAAGGCCGGCCTCCCAGCCAGCCGCTCCCTCCGTGAGTTTGTAAGTTAGTGCATGTCCAGCGTGTTCTTTTTCTTTAAACTGTTCCTTCTCCGTGGAGTTAAAAGCAGGTTTTGTGTTAGTACTGCCCAGGAAGTCCGCCACTTGGAGGGGAAGAAAAGGGAGAAACAGGAAAAGAAAGCAGTAGGGTCCCTTGCCCTTGGACGCACTAGCCAGCTGGCTAACAAAAAGTTTAACATGGGCTCTTCGAAATGTTCTCCTTGGGCTCAGCATGGAAACTTGCCCTGGCGACGAAGTCAGTTACTAGTAGCAAGTATTTCCAATGTTTGCTTCCCACGCAGACGTTCCCCACAGCAAGGGGACTGACAACTGGGGGACAGCAGAGGCCCATAGACACACAGCTTCTCGAAAACCTTCCCTGTGGCACCCAGATAAGGCCAGCCGTGGGCTGCTCTGTCGCCCACTGTTGACAGCATAAACCCAGCGAACTGGGAGGTGTTCACGCCCACAGAAAGGGAGAAGAGCTTAAATACCAGGCTGGCCCATGGCGGGCCCACCACGCCCCCGAACATGAGCCTGGGAGAGAGAAAGTGGGTGGACGACCTTCACTCCTCTCTCGGCAGCTCACTGAGTGGCCTAGCACTCTTCCTAACCAACCAGATAGAAACATCACACCCTGAGGGGACCCTGACCGGCACAGGGTGAGCTTAGGAGCAGTGCACAGAGAGAGAGACTATTTCTTAAGGTTAGTTATATATCTTAACGGGCATTAGAAAAAAATTAATTCACGAGACTTGGCATTTCACACGTAATATTGCTTGGTGGGGAGTGTGTTGTTTTTTAATTGGCTTAATTTAACATTTTAAGTAAAAAAAAAAAAAAGCACAGATGGCACATGGATGTGACCGGATGCATGTAGTTCATTGGCACAGGAAGTTGAAGAAAAGGTTTTAGACAAAAGCTTTCTCCCAGCTGGAGCTGGTGGCATGGCCTACGGTCCACACACAGACAACTCCTTCTGCTGTCTCCACGCCTCTTCTCTGCTTTCTTGTCCGACATGGAAAGAAGGAAGGAAAGGGAAGGAGAAAGGGGGAGAACCTACCAGCTGTCTTCCTTTCTTTTTACCCTCACCCGAGGATATGTATGTATTGATTTGAGAGAAGGAGGGAGAGAGAGAGAAAGAAGCATTGATCTGAGAAACATCGATCGGTTGCCTCTTGGGTGCGCCTCGGCTGGGTGCTGCACCAGCAACCTGGGTCTGTGCCCTGACTGGTGACCGGACCCGTAGCCTTTCGGTGTTCAGAACGGTGCTCCACCCATTGGAGTCCCCAGCCAGAGCTGTCACGTTCTTCCCTCCCTCTGCTGCCTCTCACAAACTGGGAGATGAGAGGGGGAGAGAGGGAGCCCAGCAGAGCGCCAGCTGCTGCAGCCAGAGGCAGCCCTGAGTGCTGCCTCACTTCCAGATGAGGAAACCGAGGCCTGAGACGTCTCGCTTACTCGCCCTCCTCCCTCCAGGAGTTTCTCACGAGCACAGGCCGAATCCTCAGCCACGTGCCTGGTGCAACAGGGCCGGCAACTCCTCTTTCCAAACCAAATAATGACCCAGGGACTCGGCTGGCAAGGGGTGGGCTTGGTGGAGGTGGCAGCAGGGGGACGGACATGGACCCCCGATGCACTGCGGGCTACAGGAGACAGTGCGGTAGAACGTGGGCCCATTGGGGGACCACATCCAGCAACACCGATGAAGAGAAGGCCCGAGATCTTTCCTTTGCCTTGTCTTCCAGTCTGAGCTCAGATCCAGGGCACCTGGTTCCCCTGCTCCCCACCCCCCAGCCCCCAGCACATGCTGTCGGACCTGCAGTAGGTGTTTGGTAAGTAATTGTTGAGTCATGGAAGAACCAAAAGTGCATTTTCCCAAGATCCCCAAGAATAGGAGAAGTGTATTCCAAGGAGCCCATCTGGTCAGGACCCACAACTACCGGACACCCACGGTGCTCAGGCCTCAGGGAAGAACGTGTCTCATCGCCACTGGGCGGCCTGGGAATTTTTCCTGGCCGCAGCCTCTTCCTCAAAGTCTCATCGGCAGGCAGGGCTTTCTGCGGCTGCGGAAGTCCCTGCAGCGAGCAGCCTTTCCGTCCGAACCCCGGGGAAACCTTCGAAGCCGGAAGGGTCAGAGTTCACAGTGATGGAGGAGAAATCAGTTAAGCTCTGTGCCTGTTCACAGAACACGGCCATCGTCCAGGGTCATTTTCAGAGGCTTTGAAGTTTTTCTTTTCCTCTCACATTGCTTCTCATTTCCAAGTTCACTGGGGGGGGGGGGGTCACATCTTTGTCCCCAGGGCCCATAGATAAATTCGCCACCATGGCTCTTTGCATGCACCGCTGGGTGGGAGGGACGCACGGGCAATGTCCAGGGAATGTGTGATGTAACTGCCCCCATGCCTTCCCATGGCCACTGCTGCCAGCCCGGGCCACCTGGTAAGGACAGCTGCAGAGAGGCCACACCATGCAGGCACAAGCGCATTTGCCCCCAGAGCTCACGGCACCCCAGCACACCCTGCTGCCTGCCGCAGGGCCCCCTCCCAGAGTGACTCTGCCGGCATTTTCCGGGACAAGGGATAATCAACTTTACAAATAAGTTCCCTAAAGGATGAAGATGAAGGTGAAGGTTAGTATCTGCATTTCTCCCCTCTGGCGTCCACTTGAAGCAGCTGGGCACAGGCTGGGGACTCGGGGTTCCCGTGTGAAGGGGCCCGTGACTTGGCATTTCCTCCCCTGAGTTCAGGAAGTCAGCTGCACTATTCACCTGGTAAACACCACACCAGTGGGAATCATTGAGTGTTGTTTCGTGTGCCGGGTTTTGAAACAAGAAAAAAAAGAGAGAATTCATGTTTTGTTTAAAAGCTTGTATTCTACTCAGTTGTTTTGTTTTGGTTTTGTTTTTGTTTTTGTAAGCTTAAGTGTTACTTTAAATGTGTAAGTAATTGGGAAAAGGGAGTTTCAATGGGATGACTTCAGATCATTTTCTACACACTCGGGAGCCTCTCCTTCAAAAGCTTTCTGGCTTTTCCAAAAGGAGACAGGAAGCAGGAACCTGCCATCTGACCACTCTGCTCAGTTCTTTACAAACAGTTCCAAGAGAAGCAAATCTTCCTGATGTTGGAAGATGATGCAAGAGCCTCCTTAGCTGTCACCTCATTTTTTTAAACTCGAACTGTGTCTGAGAATGAAATGTGGGTCATGGAGGCAGAGCTGCGCCGAGTCCTCGGTACCGCCAGCTGCTTCCCTCTGCACATTGTCCGTGACACACGAAACGGAAATCAGTGAACACCGATGCAAGTCTCGGGGCCAATTCCGGCCGTGAAATCTCCCGTTCTGCTCTCTCAAGTGACTCTCAGCTCCCTGTCCCTCGTGGAATTTTGCTTCTGAACGTTGCTGTGGGAAGCTACTGCTAGTCACAAGGGAACATAAAAGTCAAGGTCACAGCTCCCGCCTCAGAGGACTGTATCAGAGGGAGAAGATTAACGAGGAGGTAGGGACAGGGAAGGGGCACAGGGACAAGGGGGAAGTGAAGGGGGGAAAGAGAAAACATGAGTGACAGACAAGGACGGGACAAAGAGGAAACAGCCAGCTGGTGGTGTTCCCATGTCGACTGCAGACCTCCACATGCAAGGAAAGGAGGAAGGGGTCACGCTCACTGCCTTCCCCATGTCACACGCACACAGCACACAGCTGCGGTGGCCTGTGCCTTGCTGGGAGTATGTCCCCTTCTGGGAGGCCCTCCTGTCCAACCCGGTGTTTTTGCGCAGGAGGCCAAAATCATTCTGCCGCTGGCCAAGGCGGGGCAGCATGGTGACGGGAAGGGCAGCGAGCCTCCTGCATTCACCTGGACACTCATTCGATGCCAGAAATACCCTAAAAGCTCCCTGCAGACTAGACTCCTGTGATTCCTAGGGCGCTGGCAGTTGGGCCCTTTGGGTCCACCAGGCAGGCCCTCATGGCTTCCCTGTGTGCCTTGGGCTGTCCAGGAGCTGGGGAGAGAGAAACGCAAAACCAGTGTTTTCTCCAAAGCTGCTCAAGCACTTCTCAGCGGCTTTGAGAGAGCCCTCAGTGGCCCAGGCCCTCTGCAGGTGGGGCAGGGGGGCGGTTTTGCGTCCGTGGTGTGAGCTGCCCAGAAGCCCGAGAAGGGCTTCCCCGACATGAGACGCCTTTGTGTGCAGACTGCTCCCAGCCAAGCTTCAGAGGGGCTGGGAGTTGAGCCTGGGAGTAGACTGGGCTTCAGGGACGGTCCCCAGCTCCCCGACGCGGAAGCCGTTTTCTTCCCACAGAAAGGAAGACTGATTTGAAACGAGATTTTTAAATTGCAGAAGCAAAACATGCACCCATGGGTTACAGATTGCAGCTGCACCCGTGGGCACAGACAGAAGGAGTGTTGTCCTTCAATCCCAACCTCTGTCCTTTCCCGGACTCCACCTCCCCGTCCGGAGGGGGGGCCTGGTAATGGACGTGAATCTTCCAGAAAGATGCTATGCTCACAAAAGCACAAACGAAGGCATCCTTGCTTTTTTTTTTACTTAACACTGTATTTTTAGATTTTTCTTTGTCAGCTCATCTAAATCCCACCTTGTCTTTTTAATGGCTGTATAGGATTCCGTTTTACAAATAGATCATTTATCAGTAACTACCTTTAGTGAGTTCCTGGATTCTTAGTCCAGAATCTAATCCTGGTAAATAACCACTCAACTTAACCAACTGAGCTAAAATGTTTCTACCGGCTTACAACCCCTCTCTCCAGAGACACCCCTTGTCATTTGCTCTGCTGCCATCTTGTGATGGAGTCCTTGCTGAACCTGAGGGTCTGTAGGCTAAAAGAGCAGATTCCGGAGTCAAAACTGCCTGTGCTCCCGCCTTGGTTCTCTTCCTTCCTGCCTAGAAACCTGAGGGCACTTGCTCCCCCTCTCTGTGCCCAGCTTTCTCGTGTCTGAAAGAGGACATCGGTAACAGCCCCTGGTTCGTGGGATAGCAAATCTCGAGTGAGGTGCTCGAAGCTCAGCAACAGAGTCCCTGGCTGAATTTAAACGGTGGGCTCTCCTTGCTAACAAGGCATCGGCTAAATCATCACCAGCAAAACTAACATGGCGCCCAACTCAACATGTATCCGAGGGACTAGAGAAGGCCTTGTTTCTCTTGGATTGATTTATGGGGAAATAATGCTAAGAATCATAGACGTCTAGTCTGCAGGGAGCTTCTAGGGTATTTCTGGTGTTGAATGAGTGTCCAGACAGATGCAGGAGGCTCACTGCCCTTCCCGTCACCACGCTGCCCATCCTTGGCCAGCGGCAGGATGATTCCGGCTCCTTCGCACAAATGCCGGGTCAGAGGGGAGTTGTGTGCGGTTTGCCGGGTGGGATCCCTCCCAGGCCTCTGCTGTGCCTTCTTACCATGTTCCCACTGCCCCCTCCACCTCCTCAAGGTTTCTGCACGGCACACAGCCCCCATCAAAACCTCTCACAACGGAAGTGTCCTGTAGCTACTCTGTTTCTTGCCTGGGGTTGTCCTCCTTCCTCCGTCTTTCTTCCCCTTTTCAGAGAATGTGGGTGGGAAAAAGGAGGTGGTAAGGGGATTTTTCTTATGCTCTTGGAAACTTTTTTCCTTTTCAATATAATGAGCTTTAAAAAAAAAAGAAAAAGAAAACTATGGAAAATAAACATTCACAAGCCAACAGCTTGCACCAGCCTCTCTGCTTTGATCTCCCCAAGGCTGTCTGTGCAGTTACATAACAGGACAGGCATCCGAGGACACTGCTGGGGACAAGCCTGTCTTTAGGGATAGTGCAGCCTTCCTTCGGCCTTGGCCCCTGCTGCTCGGAGTCCAGGCTCGGCTGCCCTGGGAAGGAAGATTCATGAGGGACTCTTTCACTGATCTGAAAGCAATAGCCCCTACATCCAGGAGAAGGCTTCGTGGGCTGGAGTGGCTCACAGTTCCCAGACAGCCAAGGATTTGAAGTATCAGCAGCGTGTGCTTCTAAGAAATCTGCGGTCTGTCCGTGACTGTTCCCGCGCGGCCCTCCTAGGGAACGTGGGTGCACTTCTGCCACCTTCCCCTGAGACAAACTAGGAATTCTTGAGAGTGTGGAATCTGTGAGAAGGCAGCTAAAATGCTGACCACGGGCATTTTTCAGAGAAGGATTTAAATAGAAGAAAGGTGTTCATCTTGTTAACCTTAGGGTCCCATGATGTGGAGAGAAGGGGCCCGCGTCCCCTTGGGGCTCAGCGCTCTGTCCACTGTCCACTCTCTGTCTCCTGTTTGGGGGACGTGTCATTTACTGCTTCCAGCTGGGAGCTGGCGATGTCATGAGGTGCTAGATCCTCCCGAGGAAATGAGGGTTTCTGGCCACTGCGATGGGAGCCATCTCAGGATCTCTGTGCTCCTGTCCCCACTCACTCTTTAACTGTAGGAAGACAAGGGTCGGGAGGGGAGCAGGCATGAGAGGAGGAGGAGGCAGCAGGATCGAGCCCCCAGGGTTGATCTGACCCCCTCGAAGGGACAGAGGGAAGGAGCAGGAGAAGGCCGATGGATCCCAAACCATGAGCAGTTTGCAGTCTTGGACAGGACGTGACATCAGTGGCTGCTGGCCTCCATGCCCCTGTAGGAGGCAGCACGAGACCCTCCTTCTCTGCTTCCCGGTCCATAGTGTGTTTCTCCTTCTACCCCAGCAATTAGAGTCCTGCCCATCTCTCGTCTCTCGAGACTCACCTCCAAGGTCACGTGCAATTTTCACCGCCTCCTCCCAACATGGCTCTTAAGAGAAGCAAAATCCCTGCCCAGTCGACCCTTGAACAACACAGGTTTTGGCTACAGGCGTCCGCTGACATGTAGGGTTTTTTTCAATACATAATGAGAATGTATTTTTCTCTTCCTTATGATTTTCCCCAGTTTACTTGATTATCAGAGCACAATCTACAATACATACGCTATAAAAAAGTGTGTTAACTGACTGTTTATGTTATCAGGAAAGCTGCTTCTCCTAGACGGCAGGCTGGTCGTAGTTAAGTGTGGGGGCAGTCAACAGCGACACGTGGGTGTTTGACTGTGTGGGGGTCAGCACCCTGACCCCTCCACTGTTCTGGGGTGAGCTGTATTGATTTCTGATTTGTCAACGGTATTTATTTTTGAGCGGAGTTCGTGTCCTCCACGGGAACACGCGCTGACCTGAGATCAGCTATTCCGTCCACCACTCTGTAAAGCTGGTGCTCAGTGCAGTCTGGTTGGAGGAATGAATGAGTGAATCCGTGAATGGCACCCCAGAATTCTCTGGTTATTGCTTAGGATGCCCAAAACATATTGCTGACTGAACGTAGATTAGCACACTGCATCCGGCAGAGAGGCCATCGTCACTGTGAGCACGGGGAATGCCTTTGTTTCCCTGAGCTCCTTGCCCTTCTTCCTTCCAAATGCCTATGCATTTTCCTTCCCCCTCTCCCAGCTGCTGTGGGAAGGTGGGTATTAGTAGGGGAGTGCCCTTTTTTGGAAACTGGTTATGAAGGCTTATTCCAGTGTACCCAGACCCTAACTACCTGTGTGTCCACAGGGAAGAAGAACATAAATGTATGTCCTTTTTCACCTCTTAACTCTTCACACAAGTGTTTCTGAATTAACACCCTAGTAAAGAATGCCTTGCAAGTGGCCACAGTGACACCTGCAGCTGCTCTTAGGTTCCCTTGTCAAGGTGTGTCAGTTGCGTCCCTGCATTATCTATACAGAGGGTTGCAAGGTACCAGGGACATAGGTGACCCGTGAACATTTGCCACTGCTGTTCCCTGTTCATCCCACACTGCTGCCCCGGCTGAGTCCTTTCTCCAACGTGCCTGCAGGATGATCACCTCCAAGTCCCGTGGGGATGGGAGGGGGAGCTAGCCTTCGTGGGCAGTCGGGGGAAAGGTTATCTGCAGGAGATGGCTCCAGCCGAGACCTGGAGGAGGAGGAGCCAGTCATGCCAAGATCGGAAGGCAAAATGTTCCAGGAAGAAGGAGTAGCAAGAACAAAAGTCCAGGGTGGAAGCAAGCTTAGAGTGTCTGAGCAAAGGCAGCAAACCACATGGCCAGAGGGAAATGAACAGGAGGATTGGCGAGGAGCCGATCGGGCAGGACAGTCGGGTGGGGAATTTAGGTTTTCTTCTGAGTGCAGTTCTAAGCAATCGGAGGTCTTTAAACGAGCGATCAACATGATCAACTATACGTGCATAAAACACCATCCCGCTGGTGTCTAGAAAGTGGATTATAAGGGGAAGGATATAGTAATGGATGTGAGGAGAGCAGAGTCCCGGTGGCCTTGGACAAGTCCTTCAATCTCTCTGACCCTCAGTTTCCTCGTCTGTAAAGTGGGGATGAGAAAACCTAATTCTTCTACCACAAACATGCATTGATATAATGGGAGGGGCAATTGTGTTAAACCTGCAGAAACAAACTGCCTTCATTTAATTACGGAGGGAAGTTCCCGTGAGAAGGGAGTCCGCCATCGCCACCAGTGACTTTTTGGAGGAGCGTGAGGTTCACGGAAAGAGCAAATGTCTGAGAATTAGGGAAACAGGCTGGGCTTCAATCCTGGGTGTGTCACCTCAGACTTGTCACTCGCCCCTGTGTCTTTGTGTCATCATTTGTGAATTAACAAGCATATTTTTAGCATCTCCTGTGCACCTGGGTCCACACCTAGCTCTGGAGGTAAGGCAGCACAGTAGCGAGACTTGTCCTAGCAGACACGGAGCTTCCAACCCAGTGCAGGGGAACAATAACAAGAACCAGGCAAAGAGCAATATCGTAATTATGACGGTAACAGCCAAGCTTGGCTGAGCCGTTACCAAGTGCCGGTCACTGGATGCTTGCTGTTCGATGAGCGTTGTATACGTATGAACTCATTTAATCCTCGCAATAAGAAAAGCTATTACGACTACTCCCATCTCACAAAGCAGGAAACTGAGGCCCAAAGAGAGTAGCCGGCTTGCTCAGGGACACACAGCTGGGAAGTCACAGAACCAGAGTTTTCACCCAACTATGAGCAACGCCGCACTCGGCTGTGTAACTACTATGCAAGGGTTATCATCGCCCCAAATCAAGTCAGGGTCATGAGGGCGTGTTAGGGAGATCAGACCTGGTCTCAAGGTGCAGGTAAGACTCCCCCGAGGTTGTGACACTTCAACTGAGACCCCAAAGATGGGGAGGAATGGACCAGGCAAAGAGCAGGGACAAGGTAAAGCGGAAAGGACAGAGTTATGATCTGCTCTCTGGCCCATCGGAGGGCATGGTGCTGGTGCTGCAACTCGAATAACACCGAACTCTTTCTCCCTCCGGTCCCCAGGCTCTGCTGGCCCGGGCGCTCTACGACAACCGCCCCGACTCTTCCGACGAGCTGGCCTTCTGCCGAGGGGACATCCTGACCATCCTGGAGCAGAACGTGCCAGAAAGCGAGGGCTGGTGGAGGTGTTCGCTCCACGGGAGGCAGGGCCTGGCCCCAGCCAACCGCCTGCAAGTCCTCACGGAGGCCCCTGCAGACAGGCCCTGGCCCCCTTCCCTGGCAGGCCTGGAGGAGGTGCTCGCCAGCCCCAAAGAGACCTGCCGGGTGCCCGCCCTGCTCAGCCCCCCGCCTCCAAGCCCTGTGTACGAGCACATGAAGAGCTGGGTGGAGGGAACGTCATCACCCACGGTCCAAGTCTATGAACTGCCTGACCTCCCTGCCGGCGCCAGGGTCGTCTGTGAGACGATGCTAAGCTTTCCGAAACAGGTGAGTGTATTTCCGAAGGAAAGACACGGGTCTAGTGATGGGAGTGACGGGAGGGCAGTGCGGCCACCCCTTCCAGCACTGGTGTCTGTCAGAGCAAAGGTACCAGGTGGAAACCAGACCATGGGCAGGACGGGGTGGGCTTGGGTCTGGCTCCCGCTTCCGTTGTTGTGGATAGTCTCATCAGCCCTGTGACACCCCCACTCTCCCAGCAGCCCACTCTGTGCTGGACATTCATGGGGGCCTTTTTTGGCCCCGGGTAGGGTCACTAGGACTGCAAGTCATAAATGGAAGGGCTGGATTTCCATGGGGTCAAAGGCAAGAAATTACTGATCAAATTTCAAGTACGTGTGCCCTTCAACCCAGACACATTGCTTCCAGAACTGCTACGGAAGCACACAAGAGGGCAGAGATACATCTGGATGGGGAGGCCATGGCCGCTGCAGCGTTATTTGTCATAAGGAAAGAACTGAAGACACTTCAATGTTTGTTAACAAGGGGACGGTTATGAAAATGTTGGCATGGCCCTACCACCAACTGTTATGCCATCATGAAGCAAAGATGGAGTAGTTCTAGGAGGTATTTTTATGAGGGAATTAAGAGCTATTAAAATAAAAACCAAGCAAACAAACATAAAACTAAAAATAATACCGTGTGTGTGTGTGCCTGTTCACACTTTGGAAAGAACGCACACCCACGGTGGTTAGCCGTAGGAAGTAGAATTGGTCAGGGAGAAAAGGGCCTTAAGCAAGGGCCTTAAGCAAGGACCGTGGTTTCATCCACTGTTCTGGCCCCAGCACCCAAGACTGTGGCAGCCGCAGGGTGGGCACCAATAAAAATTTAATCAACCAAGACATTAGGAAGTTGATTCTATGAAAGCAGAGGGCGTGTATTACATCGCAGTTTAAAAATAGAAATATTTAAAACAATGAAGAGGAAAAGTAGCATTTTGTAAATGCAGAATGAAAAAAATATTTAACGAAAGAAAGGAATGAGAACAAAACAGGAGAAGGATAATCTGTGTTTCCCCCAAGCCCTGGCTTCCGCGAAGTGTGAAGAACGCAGAACAGATTTGCAGGGTCTCCAGTCACTATGGGCATTTCCTGCCGTCATGCACTTGGCTTTCAGCTCAGATGACACCTTTTCTCTGGCGACAGCTCTGGGCAGAGGTCCCAACGAGGCCCCTGTCCAGGAACATCCGCTGCCCCGCTGGGTGTGCTGTGGCCCCAGGAACGGCTTGCTTACCACGCAGGCCTCCTCCAAACAGGAAGCTGTTGACTCCTTGGAAAGTTCCGAATACTTCAGATTTTCTAACTCCCTGGGTTGCCAGGCAGAGAACCAGACAGTTGTCACACGGAACAGCTGCGCACACCAGAGGGAAGCTGTCTGTGCCTCCTGCAGCTGGTCCCTGGGGTGCACCCTGAGTCACTTTTCTAGAACAGCTGGCCCGAGCCCTGGCCTGGCATGCTCAGCTGCCATCTCAGCAGCTGACTTGGGGCAGGGCCTGGCTGGTGGTTCCCCCAGGAAAAACAAGTGGCCTCATCTGAAGTCAATCGGAGTTTCTTTTCAAAGCAACAGAGGAAAACAAATGAACAAAAAGCCATTTTCGCCCTTCCTAAAGGACAGAGGGGACCATCCACAGCCAACATTTGTTGGAGCGACCAGGTGCAACAGAGGCCTCGGAACCATGGACTTCAGCCTGTGGACTGACACCTGGTGTGAAAGGGAAGGAGTGTTTACATCTCCACGGAAAGGGTCAGGGCATTAGCTGTAGGATTCGCCCTTGACCCCCAGAGCCCTGGCTCGTGCAGGCTGTGGCAATCAGTCAGAAACCACAGCCGCCGTGGGGAACTCAGACACCAGGAGCCTTGCACCACTCCAGCGGGGCTCCTGCGGTGGACTCCGTAAAATCCCCTGGGGAACTTTTCTATCTTCTGTTCCTGCTGAAGTTCCCTCTGCCACTGCCCTCTCTACATTTTTGCTCTCCCCACATTCTGACCCACCCCTTTTTTTATTGCCTTCTCTGTGCTTGAGGGTCTTGGAGAACCCACCTGTGGCTGAGAAGCCAGGAGTCTGGTGCACTTGGCTTCTGGGGCAGCCACGACCATGCTGGGTGATCGGAAACATCACAGCACCCTCCATACTTCTCCTCCTTCCTCTGCATCATGAGAGCGGAGGCACTGGCCATTTCCAAGGTCGCCTCCAGTTGCACTGTTTGGAGATCCTAAGTAATTTTGCTGCTGCTTCTAGTACCAGAAGGAAGGAACCTAAGAAATGGAGTGGATGATCGGTTAGGAGTCTTCTGATCGACAGAGCAGGCTGACACATTCTCCCACTTGCTTGGGTTAGCCCAGTGGTGAGCCCCGCGCCTGAGGCTGTCCAGGAAACGCACCCTGAGCACATGTGGTTGTTGCCAGAACAAGGCGAGTCCATTGGCATGGTGCCGTACTCCAATGGGTGGTTCCCGGGCTTGAGACACAGCTAGGGAGACCCTGGGCCGACCCTCGCTAGATGAAGGTTGGCCAAGAATTAAAAACCAAGATGGTGGACACACATCCCTGTTCTCATGTCGTCCTAACGGAGGAGCCACCGTGTCCACATCAGATGTCTCTGTGGACGACAGGGACCACCGGGGTCCGCCAGATGAGAACAACCCTTCATGTTACGCGTGAGGACACCGATTCTTAGGGGGGTAAAAAGGGCCGTTCAGGGTCCCACGGCCGAAGACCAGAGAATCAGGCATCCTTGTTGGGTCTGCCGGTTTGTCTGCGACCCTTGGCTGCCAGCACTGAGGGCGGAGACCTCCTCAGGCCTCTGACCTTCGTCTGCGTGACTCTGTGGTGACACTGTCTACTCTTTGAATTAACTTCTTTTATTGAAGTTTAACCTACAAACCCTAAGGGTACAGCTCAGTTACTAGGATTCAGATCAAGAAACAGAATAAAGCTAAAGAAAAGAAGAAGAAGAAGGAAAAAAAAACCAGAATGAAGCTAATGCTCCAGCAGCAGATGCCTCTCGCCTGCTCCTGGTCACTTCCCCCCAGGAAACCACTGCTCTGAGCTTGTTTTACTTTTTGTTCCAACTTCCTTAATGTGATACATTGGTCTTTGTTGTTGTTTTTTTTTAATCACCAAAGAAAGAACACATTTGGTTTGGGTTTAAATTCAGAGAAGAGAACTGTTCACGTTTCAAGTGAAAATGAAGGATGTGCTCTCAGACCCTGACCCAGTTTCCTCCTGGCCCCCTGAGCCTTTCGAAACCAGCCTTCGCAGAGAGTTTCCTGAACCGAGGGCCATCTTGAACCTACGTCTTCCAAGAAACACTGGGCGTCTGGGGGTGGAAATCCACACCAGGAAAGCCCCTCTGCTTCCTACAGGTGTTGCGAGTGTGACCCACAGAGTCAGCCACATAAACATGGGGGGCAGCTTCAGAGGGTAGTGGGAGCTTTGGGGCAGCCCTGAGGAGGGACAGAGCTGGGCGTACTGGAATACGTGGGTGACATGTCCTTTTTCTCATTCTCTGTCTCCCCAAGTCCATCGTCTCAATTCCCAGGCCCGCTCAGGTCTCGTCACCTGCCCTGTACGACGTGCCTGTCAAGAGAAGCTGCCCCCCAGCCCCAAAGGTGAGCCTCACCCCTGGCCCTGCTCCCCGAGGGGCAGCCCGCCCAGAGCGCGGGGGTCTCGGTGTCGCGCAGACCGCCCACCTGTCCCCTCCTGGCTCCGGAAGGCACCCCCCTCCGCCCCCGCTCAGAAGCCAGCTCCGTGCCCGGGGAGCCCAGGCCTGCGCAGGAGAATGTCAGGACTGTTTGAAAGCTGAATAGTTTTAACCTTTTTACTTTTCCTATGGAACACGTATTTTATGTCTACACACACACACACACACACACACACATATGCATGTACCTATGTGCGCTTTTAAGATTATTTTGAGGGATGTACAGCAGGCTGGGACAAAAGTCGGTTTACAGTTGTGAGTACTCAAAACACAGAGTTCCTTCTTGTGTTATTGCTTGTTTGCATGCGAACAACTGTGAACCTTCTCCTGCCCCGCCCGCCCTGTACGTCACAGTCTTAACGGCATCGCTGGTTATCTTAACACTGATTACCCCGGGGCCGAAATTGTAGGTGCTCTTTTTTAACTAATTCGTATGTAACTGGCACATCAGATTTGTAAGAGGAGTGTCAAGTGATCAGAGGACAGGCCCACTCACTCCGCGGCCCACTCGAGCTGCTCTGTGGCTGCCTTCTCTCCCGCTCCCGCGGTGCTCACAGAGCGGCCGGCAGCCTGAACCCTGCTGCCCGGCCCGGTCCGCAGAGACTGTCGCTAGGGGTCTGGGTGGCAGGCCTCCGTGCTCCAGCTGCTTCTCTCCTTCGCAAAACCTGTCTCTGCACCCCCTCACCTCGCTCGGGAGCAGAGAAACTGCTCTTCACATCCCGATCTCGAGTTTCCTAACTGCCGCACACTCAGAAACACACGCATCTGCGCAGCCGCCGCGCCTTGCACTCATTGCTGGGTGTGGACGCGTCATTTGGCTCGATGACTCCAGTCAGTAGGCACTTGGCAAACATGTGTGGGATGAACACGTGAGTCCTAAGCACAGGACAATTCCTGCTGAGAAAGACAGAGGAGGAAGACAGAGGACAGAGGCAGCCTGAGTCTCAATTATTCTCCCGTGATTCAGGCTCAAGGCTAACTTACAGAGGGCCTGGAACCGCTGTTTTGAACTCAGGCAGCTGCGGTTCATTCTCCCTGTCCCTTCTCCCTGCTTCGGTTGAGAAGCATCTGTTACTGCACAAAGTCCACCGTCCAAACAGTATCCACGGCCACACCTAAGCCTCCACCACAGAGCACCGCGTAACCAGGAGCCCCGCCCCCAAACACTGGCGTGGGAGAGGGTGTGATGGGTGGCCCGCAGGAAGGAAACATCCACATCGCCCTGCTCTGCGGTCTTTCCCCAGGAGCCCGAGAAGCAGCAGTTGTACGACATCCCCGCCAGCCCCCGGAAGGCAGGACGCGGCCCCCCGGCCGGCTCGCCCAGTGTAAGTATGACCCGGAGCTAAGGTCTGACGCGTGAACACCTGGACGTCCTCTGGAGCCTTTGTTAGGTTGGTCCGAGCGCGCAGTGCAAGTGCCTCAGATCAGACCCTACTTCATAGAGGTTCTCACTACAGCCAGGTCCAGGTGTGGCTGGGACCAGTCCTCGCGCTGCTCCAGCCTCCATTTCTATGGCAGACTCAGGGCCAGCGTGAGGGACCCCCAGCCATGCGTGGACGGAGCAAGACCCCCACAGACCTCAGATCGATGCTCCGCACCACTGCCGACCTCAGACACAAGCCGTGTTGACATAGGCTTTCGCTTGTGTCAGGGGAAATGCCCTCGCTTAAAATCTGGGCATCTCCACCTGCCCTGGGATTCCATCGAGTTATCGGGGGAAGGCCTTGTTATAGAAGAGTGGGCACTCGGCGGTGTCCCGAGGGATGCACAGGCGTCTGTGAGATGGAAAGGATGGGGGTGAGAGGGTGTCTAGAGCAGGGGACCAGTCTGGGTGAAATGAAACATCGCGGTAAGAAGTGACCAATCCGACAGGTTCAGGGACAGGTAAACAGCCTGGGCGGCTGGCCTTACAGGTGACAGAGCGGGAAGGAGGGAGGTTCAAAGGGAGACTGGAGCCAGACTGTGCAGGGCCTGGACTGGCAGGGGCACTGGGGAGCCACCGGAGGAGCTGGAGCAGGCCCTCCGTGTGGGACTCGTTTGTCACGTGAGTTGCGTGCACACACTTCTTCCTATTGCTGCTAAGCTGGGTGACTTTGTGTGGTTCCCCGCAGAGGCAGAGTGTTCCTGTGACATCAACAGTTGCCGTAAGGACAGCCTGCTACAAGACGTTACCGAACCCTCAGAAATCAGAATGGATTTATGACACCCCGGTGTCTCCCGAAAAAGCCCAAGTAAGAAATGCATCTCCAACGGGCTTTGTGGACAAAGCAGGATTCCATGCTGTCCCCAGACAAATGACCGGTTTCCACTGTCCCCTGCATAGCAGAGCAAGGTCCCTCATACCACATCTGAGTGAAAATGTGCCCACGCAGAAGAAGTTCAGCCTTCCAGAAATCCCCGTTCACTGCGTTCCAGCACCCAGAGACACCACCCCCTCGGAAGAGGGAGGAGGGTACAGGGTTCCGTCGAACTTTCTGATTCCCCGAGTAGAGCAGCAGAACACCAAGCCAAACATCTATGACATCCCTAAAGCTAGGCCAAGTGCCCCTCTGGCTGCGAAAGAGCCGGAGAAAGGCCACAGGGCTTCCGAGCACTCAGGGGACTGCAGCCGCGCCTGGGCCCCCCGGCAGACCACGCGGCCCTGCCCTGAGCTGCACAGGTTGTCTGTCAGCAGCGCTGACAGCAGAGCCAGCGTTGTCTCTTCATGCTCCTCCACATCCACCGATTCTTCATCCGGCTCCTCCTCTGAGGAGTCGGCGAAAGAGTCGTCCTTGGACCTGGACTTGGACTTGGCCAAAGGGATGGTGACGGCTCTGCAGCACAAGGTGGCCAGCTCTGTCGCGGGCCTGATGCTCTTCGTGAGCAGGACTTGGAGGCTCAGAGACCACCTGGAGGCCAACATCGACGCCATCCGCAGGGCCACCGACCACGTCGAGGAATCTTTGAGAGAGTTTCTGGATTTTGCCCACGGCGTCTGCGGGGCCACCTGTCACCTCACCGACAGCAGCCTTCAGGCCAGAATCAGGAGTCAGCTGCAGACTATATGCAGCTCCTACCAGGCCCTGCTGGAGACCAAGGAAAGCCTGGACGGCTGCCACTGGTCCCTGGAGGTCCTCGTGACGGACAAAGCCCAAAACAGCCCGGACGACCTTGAGAGATTCGTCATGGTGGCACGGATGGTTCCAGAAGACATCAAGAGGTTCGCCTCCATGGTCATTGCCAATGGGAGGCTCCTCTTCAAGCGGAACGGCGAAAAGCAAGACCCCGTGCCTTTGACCCTCAGCGCAGGACCTAAGCTTGCGAAATGCGTCCAACTTCCCCAGAGGGAAGTGGAATCGTATCAAAGGAGCGCTCCTATCAGTAAACAGAGAGAAAGTGGCCTCTCCCCTGAACTTCTGGAGAAAAACTGGACGAACAGCCGTGGAAAGGTGAGTTTGGTGTCCTGAGTGAACTGTAGACGGGGCCTCCCATACGTGTCTGGAGTGGTCGCCGATGCGTTAGATGCTGAGGGTCTTCCCGTAGTTGTGCAGGCTGCGGGAGGCACCAAATCCACTTTCCAAAAAATAAAATCCATGGAAGTAAAATTCCAGGTGACATCTTATTAGGAAATAAGATAAATATTTTAATATTGGGGCAGGTCGGATGCCTTCTGGAAATCTGGGCGTTTGGCGTTTACGTCTCTGACACTAAAATTAAAAGGGACTGTAAAAGGGCTTTTGAAATCCATTCTTTGAGTCTTAATCTCACCATCAAGTTTTCTTGCATTTTTTTAAAGTTACAAATTTAGTCATCGTCCGCGTGTTTCTTAGAAACGGAAGAGGAAGTGTAAACACTCTCCTCCAGACTCCAGTGACCCTTAGGACGACTTTGCTGTGGGGGTTCAGGCGCAGCACGACAGGAAGGGGAACTTTGGTTCGAGAACTGCAAGGCTCGAGGGGTGCAGCAGGTCACCGGGGCTCTGTCCCGCAGATAACTCGGCGCTCTTGGGCCCAGTGTCAGTGTCTCGGTATTCTGCTGCAGAGCCTTGTGGTGCTAAGAGCTTTAACGCTCTCTAGACGAGGTAGAAATTTCGATATCTTTCATTTCCCAATTAAGTAAGTAAATATATATGTATAAAAATCTAAAACAAAACAAAACAAAAACCTGTGTGTCATTATACCAGCCCATATTGGTAGACACAATTCAGCCCTTGGGTGGCCAAAATGTCCTTTTGTTGAAAAAGGCATCAGGACGCAGCACAAAACTATAAGGCGGAGGGTTCCCATGTTAAAGTGAACTTAAATAGGTATCTGGTAGTAAAAAAGAAAAAAGCCATTCATGGGGGTGATTCGAGTGGATTTTCTTTTTCAGAAGTTGCCTAATCTAGAAGAGGAAGTAAAACCCATCTTGGAGCAAAGGTCGGATGAAAACAAAGGCTTCAAAACACAGGTAAGCGACGTCCCTCACCCTCCAAAACTCCCAGGCAGATGCTTTATGCTTAGAGAGGATTCCTGCAAGAATCACTCAACAGCACAGCCACGCCTGCCGGGGAGGGGATCTGGGGTTTCCTTTTCACGGTAGAAGGGAGCCGGGAGATGAACCTGCCCAGTGAGCTCCAGGACTCGGTCCTTCAGCCACTCCAGAAACAATGCCAAGTGCTCCGCAGCCTGTCACGGGCGGTGCTGACGTGGCCGTGAACCCCGGGGGCTCCCGCCCCCTTCGATGTCCTCTTGGGAAGCCCCTGACTACAACAGAAAAGCCATTTTAGTTTGGGGCTTTGCATCGTCAACACCTTTTGACATCAGACATTCTTTTTTTTTTTTTTTAAGTCAAAGATGTTATCATTGTGTTTATTTTTATTGATCACCTTTTCTTGCTGGCAGTAGTTTTTTTTAAGATTTTATTTATTTGTTTTTAGAGAGGGAAGGGAGGGAGAAAGAGAGAGAGAAACATCAATGTGCAGTTGCTAGAGGCTGTGGCCTGCAACCCAGGCATGTGCCCTGAGTGGGAATCAAACCTGCGATGCTTTGGTTCGCAGCCCGCGCTCAATTCACTGAGATACGCCAGCCAGGGCCAGTAGTTTTCCATTTACCAATTCAAAATGACAGCAGTTTTTTTCACCTACCAAGTCAGAAAGTTTCCTTTAGATTAACATACATGGATCTGTTTAAAGACAAGGATGAAGCAAGTTAAGAGGAAGGCAGGAAGGGCCTGACATGGGAAGGGTTTCTCTGAAAGACTGAGGCCCAGGAGGGGGTGAACCAGTTCAACCCCCCGCCCCCATCCCCACTTCATGCCAGGGTGGGGGTGGGGTGAGGAGCCACGGAGCGGTCCTGTCACATTGATGAGATCACTTACCTTCTCGGAGGCAAACTAGGATGAGAACCCAGACCCCCTGCTGTTCATCTCTCAGACCTCACTCTTTGGGGCCTGCCAGGAGTGCTGAAAGTCACACCTCTTCATTCAAGCTGAGGGGGGCCTCAGACCAGCGCCCCTCAAACTTGGGAGTGGCTCCCTTCCAGGCTGCAGACTGTTCTCCCTCTGTGTCCTCACAGGACAGGGCGCAGAGCAGGGAAGCAAGCTCTTCACAATTCTTACGAGGGCACTAACCCCATCCACGGGGGCCCCACCCACATGGCCTCATCTGACCCTACTCACATGCCAAAGGCCCTGTCTCCTCCTGCCTTCTGAGTGGAGGGTAGAGTTTCCACACAAGAATGTAGGGAGGACGCAGTCAGACCTCAACACTGTCCGAGCGCTTCCGGACTGTGCACTTGGAGATTCTAGGCTGACGAGGGAGTACGCAGTTCAATGCAAAGGATGAGCTGCAGACTCCCCGACTTGTCGTGGCCCCCATGTCTTTGTTTTGCTCAGGGAATGGCTCTAGGCGGCCTCTTTTCTTTAGGGGGCTCCAGTCTCCTCCCCTGCAACCTAACAACAGGGCTTTCGATGGCCACCTGGCACGGTCGCCGCTAAGTTAGATGCCGATCATCTTACCAGAGTGGGTAGGCTTTGTGGGAGACACGGGTTCTGGATTCCAGAAAATAAAATTCACGGCAGTGAAAGTCTAGATGAAACCTTATTAGCAAGCAAGAGAAATATTTTAATGTTAAGACAGTAAGTCGGCATATTTAGATTTCTTCTGAAAAAATTTGAGGTTCAGGTTTTACCTCTGATATTAGGGTTAGAAAATTTTTTTTTTAATTCTTTAAAGTCTCTTCTTTCACCAAACATTTTAATCTGACAACAAGTTTTCTTGCATGTTTGAAAGTTATAAATTCAGCCATTGTCAGTGTGTTTCTTAGAATGGGTTTAACGAGAGAATTGAATAAGATTTTTTATATTTGTATAAAATGAGTCCTGGCTAGTGTGGCTCAGTCCTGAGCCCCTGGATTGAATGCCGCCTATGAACCAAAGGATTGCTGGTTCGATTCCCAGTTGGGGCACATGCCTGGGTTGTGGGCCAGGTCCCCAGTAGAAGGTGCGTGAGAAGCAACCACAGACTGATGCTTCTCTCCCTCTCTTCCTCTCTCCTTTCCCCCTCCCTAAAAATAAATAAGTAAAGTCTTTAAAAAAATAAAATAAGTAAGATTACATATAATGCAATATATTAGATTGTATGTATTATAGTTTTTGTATAACAGTGCTTTGTAAAACATTAACATTAATTTGTTAGGCAAATGTTACACTGTGGCCCCTTTTCTTATAAAAAGTCTATCAAATGGAGCAAAAAGAGGAAAGGGGAGCCAAGCACAGGCTACTGATGGAATCCCTCTCTTACCTACTGTTTCTTCCCACTCCTCTAGAATACAAGTTGCCCTGTGCCCCAGCCCCTGGGTCAACAGGACCCTGAGAAGAAGGTCCACCTTTCGGAGCACTGCCGCCTGTATTTCGGGGCGCTCTTCAAAGCCATCGGCGTCTTCCACAGCAGCCTCAGCCAAGGCCAGGCCCCGGAGATCTTCATCGCACAGAGCAAGCTGGTCATCATGATAGGGCAGAAGCTGGTGGACACACTGTGCAGAGAGACCCAGGACAGGGACGTGCGCAACGAGATCCTCTGCGGCAGCAGCCACCTCTGCAGCCTGCTCAAGAACGTGGCCCTGGCCACCAAGCACGCCGTGCTCCAGTTCCCGAGCCCCGAAGCCCTGGGACACCTCCAGTCCGAGGCGGAGAAGCTGGAGCAACACACACGGCAGTTCAGAGGGACGTTGGAATGAGCCTCCCTCCTTCCTTCCCTCCTGTGTGATCTGTCTTATGGGAAAGGCCAGCCTGGGGATACAGCAAAGGGTGGAAACAGCCACGTGCCGAGAACCGGTATTCCCAAGTGCCCAGGGGGCCCCCGGACTCTGACTTACCCACAGAGAGTCAGGGAAGGGTGTTAAGTAAGGACCTGGCTAAGTATGTGTCTTGTGAGGTCAGTGTATAGAGTGACATCATAGAAACCAATGGTTATATTGGTTAAATGTGTGCCTGTTTTAAATCCATTCATTCAACACTGATTTATTTATTGGGCACCTACTGTAGTCAGATTCTAGGTGCTGCACACATAGCCATAAATGAAACAGAAACCTTTTCCTCGGGGAGCTTAGAGTCTACGGAGAGACAGACAGTCAGTGACAGAGAAACATATATACAATCTATCAGGTGCCAGGGAGGAAAAATAAGAAGGGAGGAGATTTATTTTCAACTGAGTTACTTCCATTGCATCTGTCAGATAAGGTGATAAGTGTTTCATGTTTGGTTGAATTAATTCTGTGAGACTGGTACAAAGTATGTCTCTGTCATATACCAAATATATATTTATATTTTCTATTTTGTGTTCACCATGGTAAAGTTGCATATTGTATTTGCAACATAGCCTGTTCTGTTGGATTCCCTATTAATTTATTTTGTACATTATAGAGTCTGTGTTGATAAATTCAGGATGCTCAATCAGCAAAGGTTTATACCTCAACATTTATAATATTATGTAAATATAATCATAAAACATCCTTGAAAAAGTCGTTCATCCGTGTTGCCTGGGTTCTGGTACCAAAGTAAAGCTTCCATCGCCTACTTCTGTTATTCCCTTGCCCCTCCCCAAAGTGCACAGAGGGGTACAGTGGAGGCGAGGCTGTCTCGGGCAAAGCTGTGTCCAGGAAGTGCAGCGGGGACAGGATGCCCCTGTCCGGGCGCAGATCTAAACGTGGCTCAGAGCTCCCTCCTGTCACACCACCTCCTCTTCTCCTAGCAGCTGGCTCTCTACCTCATGTTGCTATGGTTACATCATCCCACCTTCGCTTCAGGGGAAGGTCCACATTCCTGTATGCGTCTCTGCCACAAAACACCTTTGCCTGGAAACAGCATCTCCGGGCTGGAAGTCACCTGCAGTGGAACCAGGTTTGGTTCCTACCTGCTGCTCTGTGCTTAGTAGGTACTTTTAAATTGCTGGGAGGTTGGTTATTGTTGCTGCTAGTCTCAGGGTTCCTGAAGAAGGGGCCCGCTTGGTGAGGCTTGGTTCTCTACACCAAAACAGGGGACCCACCTTCTCTGAACAGCTGTCATCTGTATCAGCCAGGACTCCTGCTACATGGGATCCAAAACCGCACCTAATCCCTCTTAAGCAGATAAAAGAAATTGATCAACTCGAGGATCTTAAAACCATCCAGGGGCCAGCTGGCTTCCAGACCAGCTGGTTTTGGGTGCTCTGACAACATCCACAAGGCCCAGTTTCTGAGCCCCCCTTTCCCTACTAAACTAGTGTTCATGATTGCAAAGCAGCTACCCCATGCCGCACCCTTCTTGGTTTGTGGTCAGAGGAGAAGCAAGAGCCTTGATTCTGCCCAGACTATCTTAGATCGGGTGCCTGCCCCTCAAAGCCTGGCGGTGAGCAGGGTATGTGGAGCTCACGTGGACTGAGACCTGGAATTCACCGCTGCGCACACACATACACCAGACCCACACACCAGACCTACACGGGTCCTGAGAAAGGCCAGGAGATGTTTCTGCCAAGAACGGTGAAACGTCTGAGCCTTCCCCCTCCTTCAAATTAAGGCTAGCCCGCCACAGTGTCATGAATTCAGACAGAAGACATGAGATTCTGGGGTCAGAGACTACGTCGGGGGTCCCCAAGGCCACCCCCAGGTCCAGATCCAGCCAAGAGTCCTCTCCCCATGGCCACACAGGACACCCTTTCCTTCCCCCAGTAACGAGTTGTACCAACACACATGGAATGTCACCAGCCAGGAAGCTCACGAGAGCGTCAGCGCCCAGGGTTTTCATGGGGGCCGATCACGTCGGCAGCCCCTGCGTGGCACGTACAAAAATGTCAGACTCTCAGAAGAAAGCAGGTGTTCGGCATGAGTCATGTGGTTTGTAGAGTTTAGGCACACTGAGCTGTTCTTATCAGCTCTGGGCAGGGAGGGGGTCTCCCCAGACTCCAGGTCCCAGATGACTACCAAAGGCCACCCTGGCGAGGACATCCTAATTCCCTCAGATCCCTCTAAGGATATTAGGCAGGTGCTATGCACAAAGGACTTCTCCTACAGCATCAGGAGAACTTTTGCTGCGTATTTGCATTTCCCCATGCCCCCCGAAGTCCCCTGGGTGTGTATGATTCTTTGCACACAAGGGGTGTGTGTCAAAACCGCAGCAGCCTGAGCACAGGAAACCCCGCTCTTCCACAGTGGGCTCGGAACCTGAGCAAGCCCAGCCCCAGAGGGAGACAGCCTCTCCCCTATTCGGGGCAGCAAGCAAACCTGCCCTTCTGCTCCGGAAAGAGACACTATCTCTGTCTTCCAAGGCCGTTTATTACAAAAAATCCTTGAGACGAAAGACCAGAATCAAATGACGTCGGTGCCTCTGCTCAGAAGATGTGCAGAAATGCCAGAGACCCCCGGAGAACCATGTCCCAACCGGACGGAGCCCTAGGCGAAGTCGGGAAAGTTGTTGGGAGCAGGTTGCTACGGCGGTGCACGGCAACTGTTGACTCCAGGGGCAGAATGGCCCGTACACAATAGTAACATCAACAGCACGTGCACATCAAGGGACTCCTATGCCCCAGATGCTGTGCTATCGCTTTAGATGTTTCATCTCATTTAGTCCCTCGTCAGGGACGTAGTCTCCGATGGTTAGTGAGCAGGGCCCTATGGGTTCCAGAACACCCTATGTTTGCATGCACATAGATGTGAATGTATGTGGAGGTGCATCTACGTATATATATATACGCACACACAAATATATATTATTTACATCCATATATATATATACACATATATACACATATATATATATGCATTTGAGATGAGTCCAGAGGACCTTTGTAAACAAAGTACAAAACAGTTGGGTTTAAAACCATGAGAACTGCTGCTCTTAGCTAAATGTGTTTCCTTCACTCTTTTTCTTTCTTTATTTTTTGAAAGATGGCAGTTATGGGATGAGTTGCTACTGATTAATTCAACAGGATAATTACTTTTGAAAAAATGTAAAAGTAGAAGAAGATCACATTTCTGAGCATTTAGCATCATTTTGCTGAGTACTTTTCCTTATGGCCCAGAATGCTGCGCGGTTTCCTGGGGAGGGTGGCGGGGGGAGAGGAAATGGTGGGCGTCAGAGCGGGTGGTCGTGGTGGTAGCAACTTGACCTCAATTAAGTTAACTGTTATCAGGAGGATGGAAGTGGTGAGGAGCCCCGTTAAGAGATCTTCCAGTGTGACAAGCACTGGGGAGCCCTCTTTCTGGTTTGGTGGTGACTTCTTTTCTTTTTTTTTTTTTAATAAAACATCTTTTAAAAATGTATGTCCTCCCCAGGTCTCCGAAAGCTGCCTGTTTGCAAAGGTTCCCTATTTGTGTGAGCATTTAATATTGCTTTTTTTTTGTTTTGTTTTTTTTTGCATGCAGGAAAGAGTGTTTCTGGAACAGGAACAGCAAGGCAAGGGTGCGGGAGCGGTGAAGGCAAGGAGAAGGGGTACCGGCAGAGTCAGGGAGAAAAAAGTAGCTGACGTGAGCTGGGAGGGGTGGCCAGGGCCGGCTCACACAAGCCCTGTGCATCCTTGGAACATTTTTAATACTTCTCTAAAACTGCAATATAAAAGTGAATTTTGTCTTGAATTATCTCAGTAATCAGCTTCATTTTCCACCTCACTTTACTTTACCCCTCACTGGGACATCCTAGGAGCAAGCTTCAATGATGGTTGGGAAATTCTTAAAGAATCCTAACCCATAATTGGTTCTTTTGCTCACACTAACTCTTAAAACGAGCTGTCCTGCATGTTGGCGTCTCCCAGACAGAGTTTTAAATGGCATCTGCGGAAGAGCACAGGGGCAGAGGTAACAGAAGACCAAACTGGCCCCAGGTTAGAAATCTGAAATAGTTGGGAAACTATTGCAACAGGCTGTGGAAGCGTTTCAAGTACTGGTTCTTAGTCTGGGCCTCAGGAGCCTGGGAACGAGACACCTGCGTGTATAAACTGGACCAAAGTTTCCTACATACTGATGGATGTTTTTCTAGGAATAAGTCCAAAGTGCCATCAAAGTCTCCAACAGGTCCAAGGACCCCAACAATGTTAAGAAATACTGGTTTTGCTCAAGGGTGGCGGTTTTCTCTTCTGTGGTTCTTTCCTCTTCCCGTCCTTCAAACCCACAGCTTGACTAGGGCGACTCCTCACCGAGGATCCTTGTGAAGCAATGACCATCATTAGTTCACTAGATAAAGGCAGCAGGGAGAAGCCGCAGGCAACAGCACCTGCTTCCCAGTGCGTCTGGGAGAACAAGATGGCTCCAGCCAAGTAAAGCGCAAAATGCAACCAGCAACCAGCTCTCAACACAAACGAGTTGCTATTGATGATGATGATAAACCCCACAAACGTGGTAGCCGTGTACAGTACGTGGCACAGAGTAGCCTAGAGGCCAATATTCTGTTTTTTTAGAGACCAATATTCTAAAAGAAGAAACCAAAGAGGAGGAGAAAAAGCATTGTGCTGCTGAGCTCCAACGCCTGAACAGACGGCATCTGTGTCATCAGCAGCTTCTGAGGGAGAGGTCAAGGAACATGGCATTTGTACTTAGTGGGTCTCAGTTGAGAAAGGCCCTCATCTGTCTGCCACTGCTCCTACCCACCGCTGTGGGCCCCTGGCCCCAAGACACCTTGTGCACTTCAGTCTCAATTTTGTCATTTGGAAAAAAGAGGGCATTACAGCCCCTACCTCCAAAGGTTGTTGAGAGGACAGAAGAAAAAGTGTTTCCAAATCGCCCAGGGTGTGGTCATAGAATGAGCAGCTTTTTAAATTTTTTCTTCTCCACATGAACTCGACAAGGGGCAGAGTTAGTTGCCCGCAAAAGAGCACTGGATTGAGAGTCTGTCTAAAGATCGGTGGGCTTATGCTCTAATGCATCTGCTTTTCTGTCCTGTTAGGGAAGACAGAAAATCTTGGAACCCATTGCCAGCCCTCATTTCCTGCCTGTGTGACCTTGAACAAGTCATTCAACTTTCTAGGCCTCTGTTCCCTCAGCTGCAAATGGGATTTTAATAGTCCTCACCAGTTTCAGGGTGTTTCATAACTGGGCGTGCCGCTCCTCTTTGAAAGAGTCTGTACTTTGTTGTGGTTTATGGAGGAGGCGATGACTATTGAGTCTGCCTCAGGCTCTTGTAGGCACTGAGGATGCAACGGGAAACAAGACGAAGTCCCCACTCTCATGGACTTTGCAGTTCTTGTAACTGGCATGACAATAGACCACAAGCCAATGACAGACCGATTAGAGGGTTTATTTTCTTTCAATTCCCATTATTCCAATCTTATGGCCCTTGATGTATCCAGATCCACATGCTTTCTGTTGCCCAGTGGGGGATATTTTCAGCTTTTTTATGTTTCACTGTGGTCAACAGGGTAACACTCAAAGGTTCATCTTCCTCGCTGTGAGTAGGCCTTTTCCTAATATTTGTAATAATTAATGGACCAAATACTGGGATGGTCCAGAGCTTGAAAGCAGACAACCGTGGGTGTTAGCAGGGTATTGCAAGGGATTTGAGTTCTTGTAGACATAATACAGCCTAGCTCTTAGAAAGGGCATTTAAACATCGGTGTACCTTTAAGTTTATGTGGCTGGGTGGCTCAGGTGATTGGAGCATCATCTGGTACACCAAACTGTTGACAGTTCAATTTGGTTCAGGCATGTATGGAATGCAATCAATTGATGTTTCACACTGATGTTTCTCTCTCTCTCTCTCAAATCCATAAACATACCCTTGGGTGAGGATTAAAAAACAAATAAATAAAATACAAATTTTGTTCAGACATCAGGAGACTATGGAATGAAAACCATGCATGTCCAAACTGTATGCAAAATGTCATATATATATATATATATATATATATATGCAATTTACATGATGGTAACAGAAAGTTTCAGGCTTCAGATAAAGGATCTTACTCCCCCAGAATCACCTATAACATCCTTTCCCAGGATTTGCTGTGCACTCTTAGGTCACAGTTGGTGCTCAACACAAATGCATCCTTTTTTTATAAGATACATATTAACTGATAATAGATTCCATTCATATGCATCACTAAATGCATTAATAAAAAGCGGTCCTTCGCGCAAGGCGCTCACCGTCTAGGGAAGTGCCAGATGCAAACAAGCTGGAGTGGGACCGGGCCGAAGAGCTGCGGGTGCTGCGGAGTGCACCACGCCCCTGGAGCGTGGGTGAGCGATTACGATGGTGCAGCAGAAATCCAGCGCCCACAGGAAAGAGAAAGGCAAGAGCCTTGGCCCGGTCAGTGGGGGGGAATCACCCAAAACCCTACTTAGCGCGCGGGGAACCCGCCAGCGTTAGGACAGCCCGCGCAACAGGGCCACGCCTAGCGCCTAGCGACGCTCTCCACAGCAACCGAGACTTGGCAACGACCCCGCCCCGCTCCGTCGAGATGGGCGTTATGCGTCACGGTGGCGCGCCGGAAGTGCCTGCAGCGGTCGCCTGAGACCCCGGAAGTTGATCTTGCGGGGGACTGTTGCTGCCTCTGACACCCGGCTTGCGATGGGTTGCGACGGAGGAACAATCCCCAAGAGGCATGAACTGGTGAAGGGGCCCAAGAAGGTTGAGAAGGTCGGCGACTTGGGCCCGGTGGGCACTGAGAGTGGTGGGGCCCCCAAGGAGCGAGGAGAGGTGGGGGGTGGGGCCAGCGGGTTTCTAGGCGCAGCTGCGCTCTTCGATCCCATTTGGAGAACTCAAACTTAACAACAGTATTAATAACCGATCTTTATTGTGTGCTTGCTGTTGCCATTCACCCGGCAGTACCCTTAATATGGGGTGTCTCATGCAATTCTCCCGTCGGTACATACTGTCGCTGTCTTCAATGTGCAGACACGGAAATGGAGGGTGAAAGAAAAGGAGAAAATTGCAACGCTGGTGACCGCGCCAGGATTCGAAGCTTCTGTGCTGTAGTAACAATGATACAAATGGCTGTTGTTTATGGAGCTTCGTCTGCACTGACATCATTTTCTCATGGAAGACTTTCCATGGCGTTTCCTTGCCCACATGAGACCAGGCCCTTCTCTTAAAAACGGTGTAACCCCATGTACACTGCTTTCATGGTTGACGGGTGATGGTCTCAGAGAACAGTTAGCTCCTAGGAGCAGATCCTGTGCCTTTTCCCCCTCTACAAGTAGCACAGTCCCTGGCGCACTAAGTACAATATAATGAATTAATGAATGAGTGAATAATTCCTAACTCTTACAGGTAATTTGTCAAGTTATATGTAATTTCCATGCTCCTGACAGGGGAATTGAGTCAATAATATGACCAAGATCTCACAACCCATAGGTAGTGAAACCTAGATTCCCTTTCAGTTACTCGGGATTTCAGAATTAGAACTAGTAATTGCTTATTAGTAGAAGGCACTCGAAGCATCTCAAACAGTGTTCCTCTGGTGGTGGGTCCCTCAGTGCCCCACTGCAGTGTGAATTTTGATAAGAGCTATTGAAATTTCCGAAGTGTGGCTCTGGATCTGGGGAATGGGTGGAATAACAATTGCAGTGGTGTGGGCTTGGCTCTGCTTGGTTTGGTTTGAAATAGTAGAGAGTAGTGATTAGTGGCATGGTCTCTGGAGCCAGCCCGCTCGCGTTCTAGATCCTTTGTCTACTTGTGGGGCAACCTCTTGGTGCTTCACTTCCCTCGACAACAAAGGCAAAAATGCTGAGCCATAGGGTGTTTCTGAGGGCTAGAAGACGAAGTTGCAGAAACTGCTTAGCACAGTGCCTGGACCACAGCAGACACTTACGCAGTTCTTGCTGCAAAGATCAAATTTAAGGGAAGTTTTTTCTTTTTCTATTTTTATTTTCTGCCAAATGTGCCATCTCGTTACATTATTCAGGTTTGGCATTTTAGGAGGGGAAAAGAGTGGGACATGGAATATCATATAGGTAAAACTGTCATTGAAGGTTATGGAGCTTCTTAACATCTGGATTTTCAGACTGTGGTTAGGGTTTGCTATGCCCATAGTGAACATTTTGCAAAAAACACTTCTGTTAAATTGGTGATTTTATAAAGAGTTAAATAGTCTTTGTCCTGAACTTTTAAATATGAATGCCTATATTATCAGTTTTTAGTCCTTAAATCCTGCTAAAACTTTGGAGCCCTTCCCATTGTTACAAATTAACCTGCACTGCTAGCCTTTCCTGTGCGGCTTCCCAAACTCACTGCTCGGGCACAGACATTAGTGTTTGTGTGTAGCTTGCATGAGCGACCTAATGGCTTAACGTAGACTTTCATCGTAGGTGTTGTGTGCAGAGGGGACTTCACTGACACAGTATTGGTTACTCTGACTTCTTTAATCCCAGCTCCTTGTGTCACTGTCTTTGCAAAAAAGAAAAATCATCAGTGTGATATCACGGAATAAGCCTTTATATGTAGAACTGTGGACTGTGTTCAGAGGTAAACATCAATCTAAAAGATTTTTTTTTTCTTTTCTTAGGTTGACAAAGATGCTGAGTTGGTGGCCCAGTGGAACTACTGTGCTCTAAGTCAAGAAATACTAAGGCGACCAATAGTTGCCTGTGAACTTGGCAGGTATGGATCCTTCATTGAAATGAGGTGTTTTTTTGGTGTTTTTTTTTTTAGAGATTTTATGTATTTATTTTTAGAGAGGGAAGGGAGGGAGAAAGAGAGAGAGAGAAACATCAATGTGCGGTTGCTGGGGGCTGTGGCCTGCAACCCAGGCATGTGCCCTGACTGGGAATCGAACCTGTGATGCTTTGGTTCTCAGCCCGCGCTCAATCCACTGAGCTATGCCAGCCAGGGGTTAATTTGAAATGAGTTTTTACTGAACAATTTTTAAAAGAATTTTAATGTGTCAGTGCAGTTCTTCTCTCATCAAATGTGAATTATTGCAAGCAAATTTGTGAATCCTAGGTTATCATTCCCTGTGAGCATACTGGTACACCCCCTGTTTGGTTTGGCTCATTTAACTCATGGGTTGAAAACTCACGGGTGGGTAGGCATTGAGTTATAAATACAAAGGCACGCAGGAGCCATGTGGGGTCACCGGGGATTGTGGGGCCTGAGGGAAGCCGGAGAGTTTGTGTCCCGTCTAATGGGTAGCTATCACTTAGTCCTACCCCACTGCCAGTTCAGGAATGTGGGCACAGTGATTCTCTAACTGCTGATTTTGTTTTTCTATTCGGGAACAGTTTAAAGTGTGTACTTCTTTATTAAATTTCCCAATTTTTAAAATTCCAGTTAAGGTCTAGCCAGCTGTCAGACGGGCAGTTTGCAACCCTTGATTTTAAACTAGTTTGTTTTTTTGTATGCCCTGTACATAGTAGAGAGAGGATTAAATTTTCTTTTTCAGTAAGGCTGAGCATTTCCATTATCGAATGTAGAATGACTTTGGATTATCCACAATTTAGTCTTCATCCTTCATACAAAGGTTAATCATTGCCAGAATGTTTTGATTAATCTTTATTGTTGCAGACTTTACAACAAAGATGCCGTCATTGAGTTTCTGCTGGACAAGTCTTCCGAGAAGGCTCTCGGGAAGGCAGCCTCCCACATTAAGAGCATTAAGGTGAGACAGGCAGCTCGGAAGGGCCCCCAGGGTCTCCATGGGTAAGGCGTGTCATGTGGAATTCATGTATATTATAGCCTGACCTCAGACACTCGGGATCGCAGTGTGTCTTTGAGCCAGCCGGCCGGTCACAGTGTGACTGGGGCGGCCACTCAAAGTCCGGCCTGAAGGCCCCACACCTGTATTTTCGGCATTGTAACCCTGCTGGGGTTGAACGTGTGTGGAAGGGCTTGGGAAACTCTCCCTGTGCTGTATGACTGTGGAGACACCTCGTTTATGTAGTTAAAACTTAGCTACTTGAATTTTTGGTTCAGAAGATACTTTACAGAATTGGAGAATTGTAGACCGCTGTTAAACCATGTGGTTCTCTCCTGCTGACTAGAAGTTCCAATTGGAAAAACAAGTTTTCAGTGAAGGAAGTTTGTTGAGAGGACAGCATTTTCCAATGTGGCCTCTGAGAGAGGAATCAGAAAAGCAGTACAGAGTCTGAGGGCCTCTCGGCTCGTCAGACATGGCGGCTCACCCGCGCTGCGAAGACCTTGTCCGGGCAGGGTGGCCGGTTAGGGGTAAACCCAAACCAGAGCCCCGACTCCTGGTCTGAGGCTTTGGGTTTTTCTTTTTTTTCCTTCTCTTTCTTTTTGAATGTTTTATTATTATATTAGGATTTTTGTTTGAATCCTTGGAGTGATTACAGAGCACAGAATATGTTCATTCCAGGCAAATTAGTAATTCTAAAATGTAGCTAATCATAGTACTGTAGAAATAACTGCTGATTTTTGTCGTCTTTTGCCTTGGGAAGAGAATTCCCTCCTAAAAAAACCCATGATAACATAATTATCTTACCTCAAAATGTGATTACTGTTAAAATTTATTTATAGAAGTCTATACTTAAACCACAGTATTCAATATATGTGGTTGAACTTTTTATTTTTTAACTTTTTTATCTTTATTGTATTTTTAATTGCCTTTTAGACCATTTACACCCCCTGAACTTTTCATTTTAATGTCCCCCAAAAACCTCTCCTTCCAAGAGTGTGAACTGTAAAAACAGAAGGATTCAAATAAAGCGATGCAAACGTTAAAAAAAGAGAGAACTGTATAAAACACAAGTATAAAAGGTAAAGCAGTGCGACCGCACGAGATTCTCGTTCGTGTGGGTTGGGCGCCCGCAAGTGCCCCAGCAGAGCACCGGGGCGGGCGCAGCTGCGAGCGGGAGGCCGACCGTGCGCTGGCGGCTGTCCTCGGGAGGCGCTCAGCTGCTCTTCAGAAGGGTTTCTTTGTTTGTTTCTATTTTCCATTTTTTAAAAATGTGTCTGTCTCCAGAGTGTTGACATCAGAGGTTTGTGGTTAAATAAGAACAACACCTCGAATGCTGGTGTGGGGCAAGTCGCCCCGTCTAGTGGAATGGTTTGAGACCGAAGGGCTGGCTCCCGGAATGTGACAGTGGCCGCCGGCTGAGGCTCAACCTTGGGCTCCGTAGACCGTGGCCTCAGATGGCACTGTTTCTGCAGCGGCCGGATAAACGTGGGTGGCGGGAGTACGGAACAGCCTCGGTGAGGGTTCCCGAGCAGGGAAGGACAGGTTCCTTTCTGGATGAAATCATTATGGAGCTTTCTTTTAGTGGACTGATTTTTTCGTGTTAGAAGTCACTTTTCCTTAAATAGCAGCATATTTGTGAAATAGAAATTAACTAACTTATTTACTAGTTCATGAATTTTAAAAATCGTGTTTTCTCTTCCAATTTATGGTTTACTTTTCTCTCCATGTTAATTGGTGGCCGAAGGAAAGTAGCTAGGAGGAAGAGGTTTGAATGGGACGGCACGAGAATAACAGTTTGTTGGTTTGGGTGGTTATTAAGGCTACGGGTGATCCACTTATCAAACAAATTATTAAAATATTGATGGCTTTTCACAGAATGTGACAGAACTGAGGCTTTCTGACAATCCTGCCTGGGAAGGGGACAGAGGAAACACGAAAGGTGACAAACATGATGACCTCCAGCGGGCGCGGTTCATCTGCCCGGTCGTGGGCCTGGAGATGAACGGTCGGCACAGGTGCGTCTCGGTAAAGAACGCTGGTCCTGGGAGGGCTGTGCCAGAGCCTGGGAGTCACACAGGCCTTCGAGGGGGCCCTTTGGCCCGGGGAGGTCGCGCCCTACCAGCCGTTGGTGACCTGGTGTCCAGGTCCGCTGATCTCTCGTCCCTGGCTTTCTATTCTCGAGAGCAGGGGAGCAGGAGGCTAGGAGGGGTTTAACAGACCTCCCCCGGGCTGCTTATGAGATGGGCTGGTTACCCGATCTATTCCTACAGAAAGGACACAAAGAGCAAATGTTTGCTGTCAAACATCCCATTTCCTTGTCATCGCTAAAAACCGTGCAGTGAAAACAGTGTTACAGAATGTGTGGGTGGGCAGTCAGCTGACTTGATTTGAATTTGTAGCTGAAAGTCCTCTGGCTAGAGCGCCAGAAGTCTTCAGGTTGAGATTCGTGTAGAACATGTGAGTGACCTGTGTACGTTTCTCCCTTAGAAAATTCGGATGTTGAATGGGTTAGTAGGTGTCTTTGTGTGGGCTATCGCTTACGCCAAAGCTCTAAACCCTGTTGCCACCATTTAGAAAGGTCTTTCATAGCTGGTAGTTGAGACAGAATCTTCCATCTAACACATCACACGTTGAAGGGCAGTCACTTTTACTGTTTTCAGGGAAGGGGGAAGTATCTCAAGTGAGAAAACTCCCTGAGCTGTAACCCACATTTCGCCTGGAGCTTTCTGGCACATGGGTAAACATTCACGGCACAGATGCAGGTGTGCTGTGTGTGGCAGACTTCGACAGAGAGGACCACTGCTGTCCTTGGGCGCCACACTCATGCACCTGACCCCACCCTCACCCCCCCAACCCCCAGCAGCCATTGGTCTGCTTTCTGGCCCAGTGGCTTTATATACTCTGGCCATTTCACGTAAGTACATTTACATTTCACGTAAGTAGCAGCAGAGGATAAGTGACCTTTCGTATCAGTTCCCCACTTCTTTTTAAGAAAACTGTGACTTGCCCTAGAAGAGGAACTCAGCAGAAACAGCTGCAGCCCCCGGCCCTGCGCAGGGATTACCTGGAGCCTGCTGCTCTGACTGTGGCTCCCTCCAGTCTTTCCCTCTCGTTTGCGCTTCCCCCTCTGCTCCTCCCGGTCACCGGCCTCTGCCTGTTCTGGCCGTGCCCTCCTGTCGGTGGGGCCTTCGCACTGGAAAGTCCATTTGTTTTATAGTCCGTGAAATTTGTGTAATAAAGACTTAAATGTATAGAGAAATGGAAATGAATTAGTAGTATAATAAAAACATTGAACCTTTTTCCAAAGAAAAACACGAATTTCTGAAATTACTGACAATTAGTAAACATCCATAAAGTAGGTTTTTTTGGGGATCCTAAACAACATTTAATGAATTCAGTACAGTGTTGGGAATCGGGTTTTATTAGGGCGGTCTGCAGCTGCTGCTACTGTTAGGAAAGTGGAGACCCTTCCCACTGCGGCGTTTCTGGAGGACTCGGTGATGTGAAAAGTGAAAGTGCTCCTTGCCCGTCCCCCTCCCTCGCCCCCAGAGGTGGCGTCATTAGTTGTGTGGTGTTTCGCGGCCCCGCAGGCTCTCCCACCACCAGCACCTGCGCTGCCCCATGCCTCTGCAGGTCACAGCGTGAACGTGTGTTCTCCCCACAGTCGTGGAGTCGTATTACATGTATTCTATAACCTTTTTCCCGTACGTCTCTCATCTAAACATGTTTCCGTGGTCTTTCGTAAAGGTTTACCTTATTCTTTTTTTCATCCTCACCCGAGGACGTGCTCACTGACTTTAGAGAGTGGGAAAGGGAGGGAGAAGGATAGGGAGAGAAACAGATGCGAGAGAGAAGCCTCATTCCGCTGCCTCCCGTAAGTGCCCCGACTGGAGGCCGAACCTGCACCTTCCGGTTCACAGGGCAGCGCTCCAGCCAACCAAGCCACGCTGGCCAGTGCTGCCTTGCTCTTCGCGGCAGCTGTGTGAGTGTTTGTAGTTTTCCCAGCCCTCCCTCGCCGAGGTGCGTGTCACTGTTTCCTCTTTCCCACGGTCCCAAGCGGTGCTCTCTGCGCGACACCGCTCCGCAACCACCTGGAGAAATCCTGGAGAGCAGCGCTGCTCCCGACCCTGTCCTAGTGCCCTCCTGGTGTGCTGCGTTGCGTGGTGCGCCTGGCCCCACCCGCAGCGAGCTGTTCCCTCAGACACTTACTGCGGTTCCGTGAGCTGCTTTCGTTATTGCCACAGAGGGAAGGCATTATCTCATCGTTCCAAAAAGCATTTCTGTAACGGCAGAGTTCAAGCGTCTATTACATGTGTTGGCCGTTTATATTTGTAGGGGAGACTTTATTCCAAAGGCTTTACTGCAAGAGGATGGGAACGGTGCTGTGGCCTGTGTTTGCGGTTTTAATTTATACACATACACACACACACACACACACACACATAGATATACATATATAAATGCAACACAATGTGGCCATTTTTCAGTGCGGTTCTTGGCCTTTGTGTAGACTGAACAAATGTTCGTTGATAATTAGGGGGATAGTTTTTGACTTACTCTTAAGTCATTCTCCTCTCTGGGTTATTTCTCCAGGTTTTGTTTCCTGCGCTGCTGTGGTTGCGTGTTTTCTGAACGAGCCTTGAAAGAGATAAAAGCAGAAGTTTGTCACACGGTGAGTTGTTGACACACGCCCGTGGTCCCGTCTCAGTAGCTGCGGAGATTGAGTGGTCTGGAGCCCTCCCTCCCACGTGTCACTTCAGCCTCCTTGGGCTCTTTGTGAAGCGTGGGCCTTGTTCGTTCATTGTGCATCTGCTCACTGCCCTTCCGCAGCCTGTCACTGCCGGGAGGGCAACCCCAGACCACTTCTGGTGGCATGGCCCCGCCTGCCGGTCCAGCTCAGACCGGTCCTGAGAGCCACTCTTGTCCCGCACTATTGTTCCCTCCGCCCTGCCCTGCCCTGCCAGCCTGGAGGGGTCCTTCCGGGAACCTCAGCTCCAGAGTGACAGCCTCCTCGGTGGGCCCTGCTCGCTCCCCTCCTCCCACCCGAGGCTTCTTGCTAGCCCACTGCCCTCCGCCGAGTGTCGAGTGTCGTCCATAGCTCCGAGGTCACTTCCCCATGGGATCATGAGGGTGTTCCTTTTCTTTTTTTAAATAAGACTTTGTTGTTTTTAGAGTGGCTTTAGGTTTACAGTAAAATTAGGAGGAAGGTAAGTGATTCCGTGTCCTCGGTAAACGCGGGGTGGGTGAGCAGACACTGGTGTGGGGGCTCGAGGGAGGAAACGCCGTGGCTCTGCTGGCCCGTGGCGCTGCTGCAGCCAGGACGTCCGTGTCGGGGGTGTTCTTCGGCCCAGGGAAAACCCGGCGTTTAGTGTGGTGGCACGCTGCCAACGGCTCTGGGCTGTGCTGTCACTCGTGCAGACCCTGCTGGGACTCATGAGACCTCCCACACTGTCTCACCCCTTGTGGGAGAGCCCTTCCTTCACCAGTGTTCGCCGTACAGCCGAGAGGGCCCCCTGTCCTCCGCACTGTTTGGTGGGCAAGAGTGGTGGCCCTGCCTGCTGGGGACCCACTGTCCGGCTGGGGAGAGGGACACTTGGTGCCTGAGCGAGGCAGTATCGGTGGGGCAGGGACTGCAGAGGAAACACAGAGGGAGCTGTCCCCCAGGGAGAGAGGCCCCCTTCATGGTGGCCTGCAGAGGTACCTCTGGAGGTGTGAGCCAGGCCTGAAGGGCGCGGAAGAGGCAGCCAAGCAGAGTCTGAGCAAAAGCTCGTACGGGACAGAGGTCTGTGCTGGGTCAGGGGACAGAAAGTGGGGTGGAGGGGAAGTAGATGAGGTCGGGGGGCAGGCAGGGGTCACTTCACACAGGCACACGGGGCTGCTGGGCTCCACTCCAGGAGCGGTGGGAAGCCAGAGGCAGCAATCAGCTGGACCGGGTGGCCACTAGTTTTAAACGATCCCTCTACAAAAGAGGCCAGGCGCGGAGGAGGACGCCCTGGGTGGTTCTGTTTGTTGGGGCTGCAGAGACTGCAGAAGGTAATTAATTGGTAGGGAAGAAGTCGGTGGGGTGATTATGAATAAAGCCATCGTAGAATTTGGAATCTGTCCATGAAGCTTTTACAGAGGAAGAGTGGGAAGGATACACTGAGGAGTGGATCCGTGCCCTTCACACACCCGGACTGACTGTGTCTCCTGCACTACAGATGCAGTGTGGGTGGCCCAGGGCAACGAGGGCGTGGAGCACAGGCACTGCGCTCAGCAGACTGCGTCCTGCAGGGACGTAAGTCACCTGGAAAATCGTGTTCTGCCGTGTTGTTGGGGGCCAGGTACCAAGTGGACGGTAAAGGTGTCATTGGCATGCAGGGGCCAGAGAGCTTCCTGACGGTGGGCGGGAGGATTGGCTTTGCGGAGGAGCAGGTGTTTGTTCTAGGCCCTGAAGGCCACCCGTTCCCCATCAGTCAGACCTTCCCGGTGGTGGGGACGGGACACACCAGCTGGTGGAAGGAGGGCCGTGCGGGGGGCCCACAGACAGGACAGCACATTGGGGCGCCATGTCCCAGATGGGCGCTCCTGCACAGCGTCTGCTTGCCTTGGGGACAGTGTCCGTTCGGTCCTGGGGGTCTGAACACCTCTCTCGAGCTCCTACGAGAGTGGACCTTACGCACAGCTCTTGGCAGGCAGGGCCTGGCGAGGCTGTGGTATTGTCTTTGTGTTTATGCTTATTTTATGTTTATTGCAAGGGGTACTGTTTTTTAAATTTATGGTAGGATTACAAAGTTGACTTTTAAAGTAAATTTGAGGAGAGCCCTGACTGGTGTGGCTCAGTGGGTTGAGTGTCGTTCCACAAACAGAAAGGTGGCCGTTTTGATTCCCTGTCAGGGCACATGCCTGGGTTGTGGGTTTCATCCCTCGTTGGGGGCGTGTGAGAGGTAACTGATTGATGTTTCTCTTCCTCTCTTTCTCCCGCCTTACCCTGTTTCTAGAAACAAATAAAATCTTAGAAATAAGTAAAGTAAATTTAAGTAGAAACAATGGGTAGATTGAAAGAAAAATGTTCCGGTCCAACAGTACTTTTGGCCGGGTTGGCCTGCCATTTTGGGGTGCTGTTGTGAATGATGGTAGGTGCGCAGTGGGGGAAGGGAATGGGGGAAGAGATAGGGGGTGTTTAGAAGAGGGGGTGCAGCTGAACTTGGGTGAGGAAGAGGCCCAGGCAGCCCAAGCAGATGGGGGCCCAGGCTCAGGACTACAGGCATGGAGCAGGGCAGCTGGGAGACAGGCCGAGGTGTGAGTCAGGGTGGGTGGTGGGGACTCCCGGTGCCAGGCTGAGGAGCAGGTCCCAGTGGGCATGCAGAGGGAGTGAGCCTTCCATGGGGGAGTTGGAGGGCGGGCGTGGAAAAGGAGCCCACGTGGGGAGCGCCATGGGGAAACGGGAGCTCGGCTGACTGGGGGCTAGTGTAGGGTTCTATCAGCGGGGAAGGCACCACGCATCCACTCTGGGTTCGGCTGTGTGTGCGTTCAGCCAGGTGTGTGTGAAGGGCTGTTTCAGTTACACACGTGAAAGAAGGTAAGTGGGAGAGGTGGGAAGTGAAGCTGAAATTGTTACAGAAGCCAGACGTCCTGAATCAGTGGCTCCCAAACCGGGCTTTCCCATCTGAATTGCCCCAGTGGTTTGTTAAGCTCCCATTCCCTGTCTCAGATCCTAAATCGAAATTGTTAGGGTGGGTGTAGAACCCCCGCAGATTTCTCCTTTTATGTAAAAGTTCCCAGATTAATTCTAATGGGCTGCCAGTCTGGAGGGACTCTGGTCTAAAGCAGTCCAACATTTTTTGCTCTACCCGTAACGGTGACCATCTCTTGGATCAGTTGGCAATGTTCCTTTTTTTTTTTTTTTTTTTTGATGGAAGCCAAGTTTGTTTGTTTTTTTAATTTTATTTATTTAGTTATGTTTTTGTTGCTGACACTTGTGGCGATGTTCCTTTGCATTGGCTGACCTCACACGTCACATCGGCAAGCACATTGCATGACACGCGTAACAGCTTTACAGAGAAGTCGACTTTATTTTATGAAAATGCAGCATTGCAAGGGAACTCCGAAATCGTTGTGCAGGTGCTTGAGAAATGTTGCTGAACTGCAGCCAACCTGAGTGTCTGTACCTTGAGCGCTTCAAGGAAAGGGAAGGAAGTGGAGGAAAGGGGAAGTGCATGCGTCAGGGGTGCGCAAGGAGGGGAGAGGCCGGGGCCTCCTGCAGGCGAGGAGGGGTGCTGGCTGCAGTTCAGGAGGGCGTCAGGGAGGAAGTGTTCTTACAAACACATCTGTGGCCCTGGCTGGTGTGGCTCAGTGGATTGAGCACTGGCCTGGGAACCAAAGGGTCGCCAGTTTGATTCCCAGTCAGGGCACATGCCTAGGTTGCAGGCCAGGTCCCAGTAGGGGGCGCAAGAGGGGCAACCACACATTGATGTTTTTCTCCCTCCCTTCCCCTCTCTCTAAAAATAAATAAATAAAATCTTTTAAAAAATAACATCTGTTGCCAAAAGAGCAAGGTAATAAGCGTTTTTCCTTTATATACTCTACATAAATACTGCCTTTGCTTGGTGACATCGAGTACTTGTTAGCTTGCCAGAGCAGCCACCACAAGGTGCCCCGACTGGCTGGCTTAACAGAAATGTGCCGTCTCTGGGTCCTGGAGGCCGAAGGCTGAGGTCCCCTGCAGGGCCAGCTCCCTCCCAGGGCTGGGAGGGGCGAGCCGTCCAGACCCGTCTGCTGGTTTGCAGATGGCCTTCCGGTCCCGTGTCTCCTCACGTGACCTCTCTTCTGTGCCGTCTGCCTCTGTGTCCACATTCCCCTGCGTCTAAGGACACCAGTCCTCCTGGATCAGAGCCCACCCGAGGGACTGCCTCTCACTTGATGACATCTACAGCGAGGTCACATTCTGACGTACTAGGGGCCAGGGTTTCAGCATCTGGGGGGGACACAATGCACCCAAAACCACGATACAATCCAGAAGATCACTGAGCATGGGACACCCACTGGCCCACGGGGGTGGAGTCCCTCATCCCTTTGATCACAAAACCAGTATGGAGAGCCTCGTGCATGTCGGCCGTGGCTCACGCACCAGAGCTGGCTCGGGACTGTCACCTCACCTTTCTGGGCTTTAGATTCAAATATGCAAAACTAAGAAATTAAATTCCTGCACACTTTCTTTTTAGACCCAAACTCCAAATAATAACATTTTTAAATGAAGAAATCAAGTGACAAATTTGTATACTGTTACCAGGAGTCAAACTCATACTTCTAATTCAGACTCTCCAGAGTTCCTTCACACTAAGCACCACCCTCAGGGTTGGCGCACTGTGGTAGCACTGGGTAACACAGTGGAAGCTTCCAGCTGGCCTACTTCCTTCTAAGGGAAATGCAAGGACTCAGGCTCAGAGGTGGCTCGGACCTCCTCTGGTTTTTGGAGTCTTCTCCATTCTGTCAACTGATGGGGGGACACACAAGGGAGCATTTAGCTTAGGGGGTTTTAATGGGCTGGGCCTGGATGTGGTGCTCGTCACTTGTCCTCACATGCCATTGGCCAGAACTCAGTCATGTGGCCATACCTAACTGCAAGGGAGCCTGGGAAATGTAGTCTGGCTGAGCCCATGAAGAGGAGGTGAAGCTCAGAACTTGCTGCCAGAAGGAAGAAGGACGGTGCCTTCTCAGGATCTGCAGTGCACTGGGAAGATGTGGTCACAGTGGGATACGGCCAGCATCACAGTCTAGAGCAGATGTTTCCACTTTTTAGGTAGTGTCTGAAGTTGAGAGAAGCCAGCAGGAACCTCGGTGGCATTCAGGGTGTGCATTTTTTCTGCGTTTCACTCTGCAGTCCCACCTCCATTAGCTTTTTAGTGTCACTGGAAGAGACTCTTGGCTTTGAAGTAGCCTGGCTCTGGGCTCCGAAGCCCAGTGTGCACGCTGACGTCAGTAAACAAGGTCCAAAGAGACGCAGTTGCTAGGTGGTTTTGTTTGCCCTGTAAACAGATCACTAGCCAGGAAATTAATTGTATCCCCACTGCGCCCCTTCCTCCTTGTAATAAGACGCAGTGCACTGGAGGGATTACAGGTCGCACAGGAAAGAGTGCGCTGGTCACTCAAACCGAGATCCGTGGTCCTGAATGTCAGGGTCAGCTGGGAGGTTTTGTTTTGTCTTTTGAAGAAATGCAGACTCCCAGGCCCCTCCCCAGACCTGCAGAGTCAGAATCTGTGTTTTAACAAGACACCAGGGATCTGTGTGCACAGTCAGTCTGAGACGCACTGGTCCAGATTGTAGGGGCGAACTTGGTAGCATTTGCCTTGCTAGCTCTCTGGCTTCATTTATCGAGTCTTTGTGATGGGCGAGTGGGGTATATGGGCGTTTTCAAGTCAGAAGTAAAACAGAAATTTACACCCTTACTGTTTTGTTTTGTTTTGTTTTGTTTTGTTTTGTTTTTAGTTCCTTTCGTGGGGGCTGGGGGGTGGACTGAAAAGGTGGGAAAATCAGGGAGGGGTGTGTCTTCAGCAGAGGACCGCAGATTTGCTTCTCAGGCTCTGGCCCCCGGGTGTTTCAGCTTCTCCGCCTCTGTGGTCTTTGGGGGTGTTAAGCCTCAGCATCCAGCATCCAGCACAGGCAGCCTTATTAGGCTTGTACGGGTAAGGAGAATCTGAGGAAAAACTGAACAGAAGACGTACATGCTAGCGAGAAGTTTCTGTTCCTAGAAAGTTAGAGAAATTGCCCCAAGATCCCCATTAATACGTTGACTTTAAGATGCAGTGACTTTAAGATGCGGTCTTGTGATCTCTGTCTTGAAGCCGTGAAAGTGGCCTATAAGTAACAGCAGTCTTGTCCAGAGCTCACTTGTGTCGAAGAATCATTTCCCCATCTCTCTTCGCTGGGTGAGTGTCTCTTATTTCAAGTCAAGGAAACAGAGTGATACAAGCAGGAAAGCACACGCTCCGTGTAACTCGCAGCCCGGTGGCTCAGTTCCCATGGAGGTGACTCTGCCGTGGGAAACGCCAGTGCGGCTCCACGGGAACCTCTGCCTGCTGCAGGACACGCCACCTCTGCCACCTCTCCAGGCACGCCACCACGAGGGGCCCCGTCGAGGACTCGAATCTGCCAGCGAACAGGGACGGCGACCGCACAAGCCTCGGCAGGTCTGCCGGCCCGTAGACGCAGCTGTCCGGGGTGGAGCGGCCTGCGGGGGGAGACCCAGAAGCTTAGCTGCCTTTGTTCCCACGTCAGTTCACTTCTTTTTATTTTTTATTTTAAAGATCTTACTTACTTAGAGGAGAATAGAGGGAGAGAAACATTGATTGGTTGCTTCCCGCACACCCCCAACTGAGGACCGAACCCTCAGCCCAGGCATGTGCCCTAACCGGGAATCAAACCTGCGACCTTCCGGGCTGCAGGACAACGCCCAGGCCACTGAGCCACACCAGTCAGGGCCCGTGTCAGTTTGCACTCACACACAGAAGTGATCTGCCTCTCAGGTCGTCTGTGAGCCTCTTTGCTCCAGAGGAGTTCAAATTAAATAGGGCCTCCGTGATGACTTTGACAGGGCTTCTTTGTTCGGTTTCGAATTCATGACAGAAGGGGAGTTTTCATTCATTTTGCTAGGGATCGCTGAAATGTTTGGTGGCTCCTCTAAGTGGATACTCTGGGACTTCAGCTAGTCGTGAGCATGAGGGAGATGCCACAACACTTGGTTTGCCTGGAAAATCTGAATCTGATAGCTGCTCTTGTAAGTTCTGTGAACTTTTCAGTGTTTCTCT
>PVIA01006980.1:49989-81187 GCA_004024845.1 Tonatia bakeri
GCTTGTGTGGGGGGGGTGCTCTGTCCTTTCTGGTGACCCTGCTCTTTCCTCCACTCAGCTCTGCTGTGCCTTGTCCCCCTCACCCCCAGGCATCCTGTGCCTAAACACCTACCCAGAGGAAATGTTATCTTAAAAAGGGGCGGAGCTGCATGCACAGAAACACCCACTGAGACTGAAGTCGTAGGCGAGAACCCTCCCTGTGCCGAGCAGAAGTGCTCACGTGGTGAAGGGCTAGAACCGGGACGTGGTGAGCCTGTAAGTGCACTGTTGTCGTGACTGTCTCCCTGGCCGGATCACGTCTGCCGCTTTAAAGACAAGAATTATGGCAGCCTTCAGACGCGGCCGGTGAGGGCCACCTTTGCCCGCTAGAGGGCGTGGCAGAGGCTGCCCAGGGGTTGGATGAGCCACATGAATCTATAGCTGTGAGATGTCACTGAAAACCTACTCAAAACACATAAACCACTTATAGTAGGTCAGAAAGTACACCTTTCCAACAACTAAACCTGTAATTAAAAATATGTCTCCAGTTCCTTTTAAGGAGCAAGCACTCAGATCAGGGGTGAAGCGCCCAGCGTGCAGGCTTCCATAAGGACTCAGGTACCTGCCCGATTCCACCCTCGTTGTCACGACCGGCACAGTGAGGGGACGGCACAGTGAGGAGGCAGCCGGGCTGCATTCAGGAACACGTCATTCATGCAAACAGGCATGGGAGCCTGTGGGGAGCTCGGAGGTGGCGGTGGGCTCTGGTCAGGAGCAGTGCCCGCATCCCTCTCCCGTTTCACTGGAGGGGCCCGGGAGGCACAGAGCTGGTCACTGACTGAGGTTCGGGTCTGAGTCTGGGGGCCGGTGGGAAAGCCGGCAGCTCGTGCGTTTCTGTCTTAAGACTTCGGAAAGTGGCAGCCCTGTTGGGTGTTCACGTTGGGAACTTTTATCAGCCACAAATACTTACGATGTCTGCACTTTGCTGTGTGAATCTTATACTTAAGTAGAAAAGTTTTAAAATCTGCCCCCAGGCCAGCTGGACCACCGCTAACCCGAGATCTCTGTCAGTGTGAGCGAGGCGGCGGCTGTCTCGTTCTGTAAAACTAGACTCTCTCTCGCTCGTCTCCGGGTTTACCTTCACATCCGTCGCAAGCGTCTCCCTCCTTGCTGCTCCGCTTCATGGCTCGAATGCTGCCCTCCCAGCCAGCACCTGGTGTGGCGCCCGGGGCATCTGCAGGGAGGAGAAAGAAGCACAGGACGCCTGCCGTGTGGGCAGCCCCTCCGCCCCCTCGGACAGGCTCTTCGGCGCCGCCAGCTCCACTTCCTCTGGACGAGGCTACCAGCAGACCGTGGCTGCCAAGGCCAGCCCCCCTTGCAGTGCGTGGTTGTCACCGGGTGACAGGCCTGCTCTTGGGGGCTGGTGGCAGGCACTGCCCTGGCAGTGACCTTGGGGTGACCACACCTCCCTTCTCCGTCTTCCTACCTAGACTTCGTTTCTGTCCCTCTCTGCACCCCGGTAACTGACCCGTGCTCACAGCCTGGCCTTCTTGGTCGTGTTGGGTTTCTTTGGGTTCCGTTTTCTCTGTGAGCCCTCCTCGGTGGCTTGAAAACGGGGTTCCAGTGGACAGGAGAGATTGTAGAACAGCCCTAGCCGATTTCTGTTGGGATCGTGGTTCTGTCATCTGGACTGATGAGCTTAGCTGTTCCAGCTTGAAACCCCCAACCCCCAGGAGCCCATCAGCCATCCATGAAGAGGAAATAAGGCTGCTTGAGGGGGCATCAGCTCCCCCCTGCCTCTCAGAACCTACCTCATGGATCACATTTGCCAATGAAAATTACTGATTTTCATTTTTAGGAGCCCCTAGCACAGTGCCCAGCACTTGCATGGGTTCAGTGGTGCTTATTACATGAGTGAGGACATGAACAGCTTTCCCGTTGTTTGCACAGAGACTGTTCAGAAGGCTCTGTGCTGTGTGAAACCCTTCTTTCTGGGAGGGGAGCAAAGCAGCCAGGTTGATTTGGGGACAGGGCGCCCCCTCAGCGAACCTCAGACCCCTACAACCAGAGACTCCTGTGCCCCACACGTATTCTTGGAGAATACGACGGAGCTGTTGACCGAGCCACGTAAAGTAGCTGAAGCAGAAAGACTCTTCAGTTAAGAACGAACTCCCCCTCCTGCCCCCCGAGCCAGGCACGCAGCATGCTGCTGGGTGGTGCTTACCTTCCAGGCGGTTCAGAGTCACCCAGTAGTGGCGCTCTGGGCTCTGCAGGGCCTTGGACCACTGGAGCAGGTCTTTTGCACGGGTATCAGTGAGCACAAACTGGACAAACGCCCTCGTTAGTACGTAGTAAGCACTTCCAGAGTAGATTGTTAAGTTGTGGGGTGGTTCCTCTTTGAACCCTTTGTTTGGAGGTACTTCGGGGGTGGCTTCTTGCTGACTCTGGCTCGTCGTGGATTTAGCCTTTGCCAGTTGGATTACTCCAGGAGTGATGTTTTTGCCATTGCATTTACTTCTGATGTAGTGCACGATTTCTTTGTTGGTTTTGATGGGGAAGTCCTGTCCACAGAGGTTAATGACATATTTCCACTGAAATCTGGAACGGACCAGGTCTTCCATGCAGTTCAGGTCTGCCTGGAGTCTCATAAAGCCGGGGTGAGCCCCCTTTTCTCTCTCCAGTGAAATGAAAACATTTTCGAAACAGCTCACCAGGGTCTGCACAGCAGACTTGTACTTCTCTGGGGCCCTCTCATCAATGTGAACACAGTACACGTTCTGAGGAGCGTAAATAGCTCTGAGCAGCTGTACGAACGTGGCCAGCTCCTCGTGAGTGGTTATGACATACGCCAAAGAGAAGTTGCCCTCCTCTGCAGACAGGGGTCTGGACACGAAGCGCAGCCCCCGGGAGATCCGGGAGCAGTTTCCCGGTGCGTGCAAGTGAGCGAGTATGTCCGATCCAAGGGGGGCTTTACAAAATTGTGCGACTTGTGAGGCTGCCCCTCTGCCTTCGAATAAAGCTGAACACAATTCGTCGGGATAAAAGCCACACTCCGCGACTGCTGGGGTGGGGGGCTCCGCACCCGGCCCCCCCTGAGCTGCGTTCCTGAAGTAAAGGAGAGCGGAGACGCAGACAGCCACACACACGAGCAGCCCCGGCCTGGCGGCGCACAACCGACTCATGCTCTGAGCTCCAGGCGCCGCCTCCTTACCATAGCCCGACGTTTTCTCCTCAGGCTTCCTGAAAGGACAACAGGCGGAGTTTAGGGTGCTGTAAACATCAGCTTTGTTGGAGCACACACTGCACGTGTGTGATTCAGTCCCTCTTCTGCACATCTCCGCCTGGGGCAGCACAGTCATCACGGGGATGGGTGCGCCCTCCACCCTCCCGCCACCCTCCCTCTGGGCAGCCACGGACTCGCCATGGGCCACCGTGTCTGTCGTTCATACAGATGGACTCGTACACGGGTGCTCTGTGCCTGGCTCGTCTCACTGAGGATAACGAGTTTGAAGCGCACCCACGCCGTTGCACGTGTCACCACTTCCTTCTTTGCCATTGCTGTGCGGGCTCCGTCGTGGGGGCGCGCCAGCTCGTCCCCCGCCCCCGGCACCTGCTGGTGCACACGGGCACCGGTTCCAGCTGTCCTGTAGGGTGTGACATGGTGCTGCGAACGCCCGCGCCTCTTTCTCGGGGTGAAGACCAAGAGTGGGGAGGCCGGCCCAGCTCTGACCGTGGCTCTCCCGGGCGGCGGGCCCCTGCCTTGCACGCCGCCAGTGGCACGGGACTCCCTCTGCTCTGTGAGCCGGGCTCCACTTAGCTCAGCGCAGGTGCGTTAGGTGAGCCAAATGTGGAACTTCGTGGCACAATTTTAGAGACATTTTTATGAGTTAAATACTGCTTTTTATCATTTTGTCAACACAAAATTGTCATTTAATGAACACATTTCACATCCGGTCTCTAAAGTAAACAAACCCTTCTTTATGTCATAAAAATTTTTGTCACAAAAATGGAAATTCAGTGTCACAAAAATGGAAATTCAAGGAAACACCCTGTTGAAATGACATGAAAGCAGGGACCCTGGTGAAAGCCAGGCCCTGCACCACTGTCTGGTGCGTTTCTCTTGTTGGGGAGGGTCTGGGTTTGTGGTCTTGGTTTTTGTTTCCACATTCAGGGTCAGAGTAGGACATCCGGTCCGGTCACAGAAAGTTCTCCCTGCTTCACTGACAGATTCTGCCCGTGTAATCCCCGGAGCCCAGGGCCTTAGATGTTTTCTGTAGTTTCTCATTATTAAGTGAACAGTCTGGTGTGTGATCCGCCGTCCTTCAGAGTAGACCCCGGGGGTTTGTAGCCGTAGGGAAGGTGTGAGGTGTGACTTTTCTGTCACTCAATTCATTTCCAAGAAATTTGAGTTATTTTCCAAGTATGAGGGGAATGGACAGCTCATAGAAAGGCCCGGGACTACTGGTTTTTAAACTATGTTTTTCCCCCACAAAAAGCTGCAGTCACAGTATGTATTTATGTCGAAGGCTTTGGAGAGAGTAGTGGTCAGCCTCATGTGCCCTTAACAGACATGTGGTCCCTGCTTGGACCAGACCTGCACCCAGCATCCCAGGGTCCGGTTCTGGTGCGGGGCTGCAGTCACAGGTGGGTTCTAAGTCACTGCTGTGTGTGTGAGAGAGAGAGTGTGCACATTTCAAGGCTTTTTTCTCTACTGTCGGTCCTTAAATCAAATTTCCCGGGCTTCAGTGTGCTCTAGTCCTCACCTCAGCAGCTTAGTGGAGGGAGCACCGTAAAACCTATGCAGTGTGCAGCACAGGGAAACAGTGTGCAGCACAGGGAAACAGTGTGCAGCACAGGGAAACACGCAGTGTGCAGCTCAGGGAAACAGTATGCAGCACAGGGAAACAGTGTGCAGCCCAGGGAAACACGCAGTGTGCAGCACAGGGAAACTGTGCAGCCCAGGTAAGTGGCTCCCTGGCAGTGAATGATGCTTCAAGGACTATGCATTCGTTTTGCACACACCTCCGAGAACTGCCAGAGAGCACCTTCCAGCAGAAGCAGTCACCGGACTCACGGTTAGGGATGCCGTTTGCATTTCTCCCCTTTTTATGATGCTAGAATTTCTGCAGTGATGGAATTGATGTCCAGTTATAGTTCCCAGAATGGAATTGTTTTGCATCTTATGTTTTTGCCCAAGCATAAAATATTTTCAATGAGTTGTTTCAAACCACGTCACTGTCCTAATTAACTAGAGCCCTCGAGTGTGTTTTTCTTGTTGTCTTTGTCCTCTGTGGCCTCCCCTGGCCCCGCAGGGGGCCCCAAGGGCCACAAGAAGCAGCAGTCTGGGCTGGGTGTCGTGTGTCACCTTGGGCCACTCCCCCAAGGGCAGCGTTTGTTTGAGTTTTGTTGTGATAGGGCTTCCTCTGCTGTAAAGACTTTTCATGGGGCGTCAACAATGTCCCACATAAACAACTCTTACTGATTCTTTTACACGTTTTTTTAAAGGTAATAATCCCCCCAAGTAAATAGATAATGGGCATCTTTAAAGACAGACTTAAAATATTATGCCGTGTGTTCTAGAGTATTACTGTGTGGACCATTCCTCTTAGCTGAACTCGATTCAGCAGCTGGGTCTCCATTTCCTGGTCTCCAGGTGGGGATGCCGGGCAGGGCTGCCTTCCAGGGACACCAGGGTGGGGGCAGGAGCGGAGGGCATGAGCCTCCCACTGGGGCTGGCCCTGGGGCTGCCCATGCTGTGTGGAGCTGAGGTATAGCGCCCCCACCGGCAGTGCAGCCCCCGGGCCAGGAATGCTAGCTACTTTCTCCATATACTGTGTGTTTGTCCTTAAAAAAAAAAAAAAAAAAAGGCCCTGTAGCCACAGCAATGAAAATTTTGTTTCTGTCATCACTGGGCTCAGAATGATGTCCGAAAGCACCCTGCAGGCTGGCACACTGTTTTCTCGAGCTGTCCGAACATGTAATGAGAGACTGGGTTTGACCTCAAAGACTGTCCCGTCCGGGGAGAGAGCTGTCTTAGCCACAGCTTGCCTGTTCCTGAAACGTGTGCACGTTCTCTTGGCCACTTGACCTGCTGGGGGACTTGAGGCTGTCCACTCGGAGCCACGGGGACAAAAACAGCACCATCATCATTGGCGCAAGTGCCAACTGAGGGTTTGCCCGTGGCTTCAGGCCGACCTAGTCGTCACCTCCTGTGTGCGGAGTGAACAAACAGTGGCATCTGAAACTGGGAATTCTAACTGATTTCATACCTCAGAATATTCCACTTCTGTTTTCTTTGGCTGAAACGAAAAATGAGGACTGTTTTTGAGAGAAAAAGATGCCCGCTACACCTGCATCTTACAGTGTTACTGATATTCCAGTATTTCTAGTTCAGGGTCATAAAGGAGGCGGAGAAAAACATGCCTCATTTTACTGCTAATCCCTGTGCAGGCTCCGCTGCTCCTGGTCTCTGCAGGGTAATGAGCACTTACCCAAAGATGCCCTTCACGCCCCACGCGTGGGGTCCTGCCCGCAGCCCGAGGTTTCTTCTCCCCTCAGCTGCTCCTCTTGCCGAGGCTGCAGCCTGAGCCTCATGAAGAGTCTCCTGGTGGTTCTGTTCCCTCTCGTCCCTGGAGGACGTCGTTCTGCTTCGTTCTGGCGTGTAGACTGGAAAAGAGTTGCCTCTCTGGCCTCTCTGGGGGTTTCGTCAGGGCTGGGTGGCTCCGCCGACAGAACCGGCTGGCAACAGGGGACGCCGGGCCCAGAGGAAGGGCTGCCGGGGAGTTTTCTCACTCTGTAGGCTGGGGATATCCCGCTGCCATGGGCTGGTGGCTTCAGATGCCTCTGAAAACAGGAAGCCAGATTTGGTGATTTGACCCTTTTCCACGAAAGGGGTCATTAAAAGTTATTTAAAATCTGGCTTGCTTCCTAAACAGCATTTGGCACAATCCAAGTGTGTCAGCGTGTGTCTGTAGGGCCTGATTTCAGGGACACACGTCAGCTCGGCCGGGGCGCACCTGTGCCGGTGCACCTTCTAGGGGTGGGGTCTGCTCACCGTTAACGGACCCTCACCTGTGTCGGTTGGCACCCCTGGGTCTGGTACTCAACATCCTTCCCTTTTCAGGCTCGGAAGTTTCTCTCACCAGCTGGCATTCTCTTCAGGCTTCCCGCAGACGGGTCTGCTAGCGGGGAGGCTGAGGAGCATGAACCCCACACCCTAGGGACTGGCCATCCTGGGTCTGGGTGCCTGGCCTGACGCCGAGTCACACGAGTACAGATTTGCTTTGTCTGTGTGTGGTGACTCAAGACACCTGTTGCAGAACAGATGCTGCCGTTGCCATAGAAAGATCTGTCAGAGGGCAGAAAGAATCTGGGCTCTCCAAGCGTATGGGGTTGCAGCTTTGCTGTGGGGGTGATGTGTGCGTTTTTTACATAAAAACAGCTTCGTGCAGCCTTTCAGCAGGGAGCCCCCGGGGGCGTCTGTGTGGAGACGTGTGCATCCTGTGAGTGGAGGGACTCGTTCTGTCCGGCAGGGTCCAGGGAAGGACAGGTCCTTTCTCGTCGGAAAGGCCACCCTGCCGGCCTGTGAAGCATGTTGCTGCGGGCTCAGCGGGTGCTGCGGGCCTGGCCCTGTGGGTGAGGCTGGCTGGGTGCTGAGCTCACCTGCTCGCTCACGTCCCGAACCGGAGGGAGGAGGTGCTCCGAGCCGAGCGGCCGAGAGAAGGGGGAGCGGGGACAGCGGGGCGCCGCCCGCCCGCCGCTGTGCACTCGCAGCGCCGAGGGGGCTGCCGGGCTTCGCGTGCCCGCCCGGTCAGGCGAGAAAGTTGACATGGAAACCTTCACAGATACGATGGGCGTGTGGCACACACACGCAGTTTACAAGAGGGGCAACACGAGTGGGGGGTGTGCTTCTCCAAGACAAGAAGAGCCATCTTTTGCCTTTCAGATTAGCATGAGATTTTTTCCTTTAAACTACATGGTGTGATGGGCCTTCTTCCATGTTGCAGGGATTGTAAAGTTCACGTGAGCTTTTAGGCAACTCTTTGGCTTTGAATTTTCATTCCCATCCATCCTGGTTTGAAATGGTATGTCTTTCGGCCACGTTCCCGTTCCCTGATGTAGGAATTGTTTACTGAGCATCCACAGAGCGCAGGACCCTGGGCTTCACACGGGTGGCCGTGAGGAAGATGAAGACACGGGCCCTTCCCCATCGTAAAAGTCAGCACCCCTTCGTTCATTTGAGCCACGGAGCCCTCCTGTGGGGTCTGACAGGGCGCTGTGACAGGAGTACCCATGTTGTGACGGGGGACTCTGTGGTCAGGGACGCACGCAGTCATCCGGAACATAAGGACAAGGACAGGGAGACCCCCACTCCCGTCTGTGTGTGGCCTTCAGTAGCCTGTTCCCTCCACACTTCCCTCCCAGACTTTTTTCTCTGCTTTTCTTAAAAAAAAAAAAAAAAAAATTAACATCCAGAGGACATGAGTGTGCAGGTTCTAGTCTGCTTCTTTAAAAATGTATGATAAGCATGTTCTGTGTTGTCAAAGGTTCTAAAACCACTATATAGTCCTCTGTCTCAGGAATGGGTTATGACCTACCTGCCCGTCCCCCGTGGGGGACGCCGAAATTGCAGGTGGCGAGCAGAGCAGAGGCAGGATTGGCTGCGAGTACGGCCATGTGGGGACAGCTGGCGCAGAAAGGTGAATCTGCAGGTGTGCCTGTGTGTCACTTTGATCAGCTGAGGCAGGGCCAGTCCCTGGGGCCAGCCGCCCCCCTTTCCCCATGACCTCTGCCCTTCAGCCTGGTGCAGGTACCTGCCAGCCCTGCTTCCTGCCCTTGTCTCACTGCCCTCCAGGGTGGGCCATCCCACCCCGGCTCCGAGAGTGATGCACCAAGCACTCGGGAGGGGCCATGGCCGTCGGGAGGGCCACATGCCCTGTGTCCAGGGGCAGTTCTGTGCGGGTCCAGGCTGCCGGGGCCTTGAGGTGTGGGGCCGCTATCCACAGATCTTCAGAATTTGGGAGAGAAAGAGTGAGATATCTCAGGTTTTAATGTGAGGGGCTTTTGCCTTTCTGCTGTGAGTGGCTGACTCAGCTCTAAAAACCCTACTCTGGGCACGGCAGTGTGCCCAGCAGTGTGCCCAGCAGGGCCTGTGATCACATCTGGACGGCTGGACAGCTACACGTAGAGGAAGGAGACTGCTGACCACTGGCCCGAAGGATAGGGGCAGCGAGGAGGGCTGGAAGGAGGCCACGGGAAGCCTAGAGCGGCCAGGGAGGGACGGGGCAGGGCTGACAGAGCGGGTGGGCACGGTGTGACCCCTTCCTGCTGTGAGCCCAAGAGGCTGGCTGAGGCCACCGCCCTGCCCCCGGGGCGGGGTTTGGCACCCAGCTGTGCTTGCAGGTGCCTCCCCTGCCCGCTCCACGGAGAGTGTCCCCACAGTGGGCTCTGCACAGCGGGCCTCCCACTGCAGGCCGTCCTGGGGGCCTCCTCTCGCAGGACAGGCTGTGCTTCCTCCCCTCCAGCCCGTGTGAAGGCTGACAGCAGCTCCTTTTCCCCCAGAGGAGTCCTGCGGGGGCTCTGGGCTCCCTCCACAGTGTTTGCACACTGCCTCTGGGGCCCTGACTGAAGCATGCGAGGGTCCAGGGAAGGTCTCTGCCATCGTGAGAACGTGGCCGCCCACCCAGAAAAGGAGCCGACCCAGAGGGGTGGGTTTGGAGACAGAATAAGCAACCCCACTGAGGCAGCAGCCCCGAAGCCTGCTCGGCCCCCGCGACGGGCAGGACAGCAGCAGGGTTCCCAGGCACCAGAGGGGCTGTGGCTGGGCTGAGCGCGAGTGGGTCGGGGGCAGCAGCCCAGCCTGGTGACCGCCTCTCTTTCTTCTGCTCTCCCCAGTGTGGGGCTGCCTTCCAGGAGGACGACGTCATCGTGCTCAATGGCACCAAGGAGGACGTGGTGGCACTGAGGGGCCGGATGGAGGAGAGGCGGCTGCGGGCCAGGCTGGAGAAGGTAACCCGAGCCCCGTGTGTGCCTCACCTGCATCTCCAGGCGCCCCCGGCCCGCTCCTCTGCGCTGGAGCTGGCTGCCCTGCGTGGTCGGGGTGACACAAACCGTGCCCGTGGCGCGGGACGGAACTCGGCCAGGGGGCGGCAGGGGCGTGTGTAAAAGTCTGTGTGCGTGTGTTCATTCCAGGCTGATTTTCTGAGTGACTGCGATTTCATCATCACTGAGCAAAAGGAAAAAGGGAGAGAGACCAGCTGGACGTGTTTCTGACAAAAGACAGTTTCCAGAAAGGACATGCTTGTTCTTCGTTGGTCAGGCTCCGTTTTTAAAAGGGGGAAAGTGGTGTTTTAGCGGGAGCTTCTGGAGACGTCCGTGTGGCGTTAACCAGCCGGTTGGCCCTGTGACTGGTGTCCTCTGTCCGCCCCAGGCTTCCTGCCGAGGTGTGCAGAGCCCCGGGGAGCGACGCGCCCCTCCGCACAGCCCTCCCTGGAGCCCCTGGGCCCGCGCTCAGACACTGCCACCAGCGCACCACCACATCTCCCGCACGTGTGCGCAGCTGGGGGCGGGACCGGGCCGGTCCTCCCGGCTCCGTGCTGTGCGTGCTCCTCACACAGCCTCCGCTGCAGCCGGGGCTCCGCGCGGGTCAGAGTCTGTGGGTTTTCAGGACTGGGCATCACCCTCAGATTTGAACGTGTGGCTTGTGTGTGAGACATGAGCACAGGTTTCTGTGTCTGATACAAGCGTTACAAATCACACTGCACGTACCTGTCGTAAGTTCAAGGCTGCTGCTGGAGAAAGATCTTTTTCCCGCCCTGTCTGGTGACGGGGACCTTCCGAAATAAATAGCCCGCACATCTGTAGTGCCGTCTTTTGGCTACGCAGGAAAATGGCATTCTTAAAGTAAATTCTCCAAGTGAACAAGGTTCTATTTATCCTTTCTGTGATTGAAGCAGTTCTAACACAGCTGTGTGGTGTTGGAGTGGTTGGTTTCTTTTTGTTAATTTTGCTGCCCAATGTAACTGTTAAGAGTGACAGACTCCCATTGCCCGAAAGTCTAACCAGAGTTCAGGAGGGTGGCTGGAGCACTGCTTCAGCAGAAGCCTCAGACCCTCGTGAGTGAACAAACGTCCAGGCAGTTTGGCAGCTTCGAAAAGCCCCGCTGGCGTGGGTGAGGCACAGCCCCGTCCATCCCAGCAGGGCTTTCTGAGTGTCAGCCTTGTGGCACGTCCCTCTAACTACTCCTTTGTGTGCTGTGGTCGCCGTCAGTGCTGCCAGTGACAGCTGAGGTCTGTCCTCTTCGTGGAAGGTTTTTGAGTATGTGATTTCTGGAATACAGAACTTACGCAGGTCTGTGTAGGTAGATTCTTGTGCAGGACGAGTCCGTAACCGGAAACGCGCAGGGGCCCAGGCTGGGCGTTGATGCCGACACCAGCACCCCTCCAACCTCCCTTTCTTCCCGCAGAAAGCAAAGAAGCCCAAGGCGGCAGAGTCCGTGTCGAAACCGGATGTCGGCGAAGGTAAGAGGTCTCTGCGGCGATACCGGTTGTGGGGCCGTGTGCGTGGTCCGTTGCCTGACCCTGCCCCTCTCACGGGCCCGCAGGACCGTCCAGAGTGAAGCCTGAAGAGCCCGGCCTGGACTCGCAGGACAAGAAAACCACCCCGGCTCCCAGGAGCGCAGGTGGGTCCCCCGGGCCCACGGAGAGCTGCGTTCCTAGACAGCGGGACACGCTGCTGGCTGTGCCAGTTTTGTGGGCGTGAGCTGGGAAACCGGGGCTCCTTGGAAACTTGGGGTCCTGAGTTATGTCTCCATAGTGCGCTGAGCTCCCTGGGGACTAAAAACCAGTCACTGTTCCCCGAAGCAGGGCCTGACGTTCAGCTGCCCTGTCGAGCACACACTTGCGGCAAGCTAGCAAGCCGCACGGCACTTGCCCAGACACCACGCGGGGACCAGACGGGTCGGAGGGCCGAGGCGCCGGCTGCAGGCAGGGGCGTTGTCGAGCCCCCCGAGGCTGGGTTCTGTGTGCACGGCACCGGCCCTTGGAGCCTCCGGCCCCCCACCTGCCTCTTGGCCAAGTTCTCACAGAGCCGTTCAGCGTGTGGCTCAGAGTTCAGTGCATCTGTCTTGAAACTCACTGCCTTCAACTCCAAGAGCAGCATTTATTTCACAGAGGGAAAACGGGTGAAAGGGTGTGTGGTCTTGTGCTGTAAGCAGCATCCACAGTGGTTACAGGTTCCAGTCCCCATTCTGCACGCAGCACCCGCCTCGGAAAACGGGCTGGCCACACCCCCGACGAGGCTCCGGCACCCGCCAGCCATGGACGGAGCTGGCCCGTGTGCGCTCATCCCGGCGGTTGGGCGGGCAGTGCGATTTTAAGTGGTAGACTTGCCTGTCATGGCCTCGCCCGCTCTGGGCGTCGCTGACTGAGATGAGGAATCTCAGCCTCCCTCCCTCGAGAGGAGGGAGATTCTCAAGGGGAGCGGCCTGGCGTTTCCCCCTTTGAGAACCTGGTATTTGGAGGGATCATTAGTCTCGACCGTAAGTGTTTGCTTTCACTTCCCAGCAGCTAATGGGGGCTCTTCGGGGAAAGCCGGGAAGCCTCCCAGTGCCGCCACAAAGAGGTCCATCGCCGACAGCGAGGAGTCCGAAGCTTACAAGTCCATTTTCACAACCCACAGCTCTGCCAAGCGCTCCAAGGAGGAGTCGGCCCACTGGGTCACCCACACATCATACTGCTTCTGAAGGCCCAGCCGCGCCCCACGCAGGCTCCTTCGGGCTTATGGGGGCCGGTGCAGTGGGCTCCCTCCGGCGGGGCTGGGCCTCTTCATGGGGCCGTTGCATTGCCCCCACGCCCTGCTGCCAGCGTGGTCATGCTTGCCCCTGAGGGGCGTGGGGGCTTCCGGGAGAGGGCGTGGTGGGTGCCTGGCAGAGTGACCTTGCTGGGCCACTGCACTGGCCCCTCCACCCTCTCTCCCGCTTAGTGCTTCGTCCATGTCCCAGAAGGCCGAGCTGGTTGCGCATTTGTGCTCGCAATCATTAAAGGTCTCGGATGCCTCGTGGCTGTGTGGCTGGCTCATTTCGACTAATCTGCAGGCGTTTCTGCTGCCGGCAGTTCACTAAGTAGGCTGAGCGAGGCTGAACTTGAGACGCACTCTGCCCGCAGGTCTGTTTGCAGGAGTGTCTGAGAGGCCAGGGCTCAGGGTCAGGTACTTGGCGGGTGGGAGGGAGGACTCAGCTGATCATTTTGAAGACAGGAGAGACTGAGTTGGGCACCTGACAACGTGATACAAAAATAAAGCAAGCCCGATTTTTCTCTCCTCTCTGTGTTTTTGTGCGTGTCTTCCACTCGGGTTTTGTAAGAAAATTGAGTGACAGAAGTAACTCCATGATGTCACATCCATTCCACTTTTCCTCTCAGCAGAAGACACGGAAGGGGATTGTACCTAAAACTGGTGTGTTTTCCCCATAACGTGTGCTGGCGTCAGTAGTCACTCAAACTTCCCACGAGGCTGCTGGGTAAGAGCTGGGAGTCCGGGTCTCCCCGCCACGTCCTGGAGGCGGTTGTGTGAGTGAGGTGCTGGGCTGGCTCTCCACAGCAGCCCCAGGGTGCCGGTCCCTACTCGGTGGGGGGTCAGAGGAGGGGAGGGCGCCCATGGGCCACATCCGAGGCCCCGGAGGATTCTGGGGTTGGGGCCAGAGAGGAAACTGGCTATTCTGCATCCGTGTGCTCTGCCTCACATGATGGGCAGTTTGGCCCTGAGGATGTTTGACATGAACATAGAAGCATTTTAATTAAAGTTTTATTAATATCAATGTGTTTTTGTTTTGGACTTTTCCAGAACAAGCCTGAATAGCCATTTTCTTTCTCTGGTAAAGTCTTTTTTATGCAGCCCAGCTAAATTGTTAACTATCTGCAGCTTTTTCCCGTCACATTGTTACTTTATCCTGGAAAGGTGCAGCTCAGTGCACTGGAACAACTGCCCCATGAGGCTGTGTGAGGAGAGACTGGGCCGGAGTGGCGGTTCCAGGGCTGAGCCCCTGAGGGTCACGGGCACGCCCTTCAGCCCGCAGCCAAACAGATGCCAGGCCAGCGCTGCCCAAACAGCAGTCATGGCCCCTTAGGGCGCACGGGCTGACTTCATTGCCCAGGTGTCTCCTGCAAGAAGGCCCCTCACCTCTCCAGACAGTTGGCCATCCCCCGGCAGGGGACGCCATGAGGCCCAGGTCAACTCCCCACCTTCCCTGCTGCTTCAAAGGGTCTCACAGGACCTCATGGCTGCCCGGAGCTGCACAGAGTGTGAAGGGCCCTGTGGTCCGTTCATTATGCTCAGCAGAACATCCTAATCCTGGGGACTGGATCTGAGTCATGTGACCTGGCGGACAAGGACCAGCCTTGTGTTCCACGAACTGGGAATTCTTGTTTCATGTCCTTTGGGGAAGCTCATGGTTTCAAACACCCTGGCCAGTGAGCCCCAGTGCACTCCTGGCTTCGGCCTCGAGGTGGGGCTTCCCTCCGTGTCCTTGCACGTGTCTAGGTGTCGAGTCCCGCCTCTCCAACTCGACTATGGTGCCTTCTCCAGGGGAGCCTTCCTGCCGCTCTAATCCCAGCTTTAGTAAAGTCCACCCTTAATTAACCCAGGGCTTGCACACTCAGGTAAAATTGGCAAGTGGGAAGCGAGAGGGAATGGTGGGGACTGTGGAGAGCACATGACCGCCTAGATGGGCAGTTCCTGTTGGGACCAGTGTTTTCAGATCTTCCATATTTTCAGAAGGAGCCAGAAATCTAAGTTTTTCAATTAAAATACCTCAACATTTAAATATAAGTAAATAATTTTAGGAACAGTGTAGGCCAAACGATACACACCCATCGCTCCCAGTGTGTAGCCTCTGGTTTAATATCTTTCTCAATGGGCTCCGCTGCACAGCGCAGCACACGCCACGTGCTCAACACCACGTCTGGGTTCCGCAAACTGGAGACCAGTGCAGGCCTCGGCCCACAGCCCCCAGGTCAGAAAGTCTTGCAAGGAGGCAGCACCCCGGTCACCCCAGCCTCTCTCTTCATTGCCTGCTGCAAATGTCCCCTCTTCCCTCCCAGTCCTCCTCCTGGGCCCCTGTGGACCTGTCACCCTCTGCCCTGCCGCCATCACAATGGCCAGAGCGGCCCCTGCCTGGGGCCTCTGTGACATCACGCAGGCAGGGCCCAGCCCTAGGCCCCGGTCTCCCCGGTGCGAGGGCAGCCAGACCCACCATGAGCAGCTCCCTCCCCCATCCCTGCTCGCCATGCGGACGCTGACATGGTTCCTGTTCTTGCCTCTGTGCCTGTCCTGTGGCTGTGCCTTTATGTTTTCTTCCGTGAGGGGGAACGTCAAAGAACCCCAGGGCCAGGCGCCCTGCGGGGGGCACTTCCGCATCAGGCAGAATCTCCCCGAGCACGCCCAAGGCTGGCTCGCCAGCAAGTGGCTCTGGCTCCTGTTTGTGCTTGTACTGTACGCGGTTCTCAAGTTTCGCGGAGGATATAATGAGAAGAGTAAGGTGAGCGTGGCTTCATTCATTCTTTCTTTTTTGTTTTTTTTTTTTGAGAGTGAGGGTATGGGAGGGAGGAAGAGGGAGAAACATCCACGTGTGAGAGAAACATCAATCGGTTGCCTCTGCAGCGCCCCCAACCGACTGAACCTGCAACCCAGGCATGTGCCCTGACCAACCGGGAGTCGAACCGCCAACTTTTCGGGTGGCGGAACCACGCCCAACCCGCTGAGCCACATCCCACACCAGCCAGGGCAGGCCGGTTTCATTCTTTATACCACATTGATTCCATCTCAGAAACCTCAGACTCAGAGAAACGGACGTGCTACTTGCCACGGGCAGCATCGTTAAATAGGACCAATGGGGAGGGCCAGTCCCTGCCCGGTGGCCCTGGGAAACGCTGGCAGACTCCTCTCCCGGTGCAGCCTTCCGGAAGACAGTGGTCCCCAGACCCACCAGGGTTCGGACTGACAGGGGAAGGCCACCTTCTGTTGGTTGGGTGTAGGAAACCGTGGCTTGGGATTTCAGCCTGGTAGCTGAGTTTTTGCAAATGGAGGACAGACTGAAGAACTTGGCATGTTTCAGGTCAAAATTATTCCCAGAGCCAGATTCACTGCCCGATTTTTAATTTCCCTAGCGTTTGACTTACTACCGGTCGCTGAACCAAGTGGAAATGATAACCATTATCCCAAGTGAATGCAGAGACCTGTAGGGAGGGGGTAAGGGGTGAAAAGGTAACCACTCCTCCCGCAGGGCTAACTCCAGAAGGGGAGAGAGACAGGAACCCGGCAGCTCACTCTGCTACATGGATCCCAGGGCCTGTCCAGACTGGCTGGGCAGGGTTGGCCCAGGTAGAAGGTATTTTCAGCTTTGCAATGACTCACCTCTGCCATTTTAGTCTGAAAGCGGCCCTAGACTGTATGCAAGTGAATGAGCATGGCTGTGGGCTGGGTTCCAATAAAACTTTACTGACAAAAGCAGACAGTGGGCCAGATTTGGCCCCAGTTGGCCAATCCCTGGATGAGAGCCATGCTAGAACCGCCTCCTCTCGGGTGAACCCAGCTGTGCTGGAACTGGGTCCAAACCCACAAAGCCGTCGGCGTCCTTCACCCTGCATGTCTTTCTCGACAGGAAAAGAATCCTCCGGGCCTTCGAGGCTGTTCGCTGCGCACCCCACTGAAGAAAAACCAGAATGCTTCCCCCAGCAAAGACTTCACGTTTACTACCTTGCACCAGCTCGAAATGGAACTCGTGAAATTCCTCTCCAGGGTGCGGCACCTGAAGGACGCTGCGGCCAACGGCAACAACCTGAAGCTCCCCATCTTCGAGGTGCCTTCGGACCCACAAAGTAACGTTACGATATATGAGATATGGGGCGAAGAGGAATGCAAATGAATGGGTTTGCGTAGCGAAGTGGGACAGAAAACGTTGAGTATTGGCAAATGACATGCAAACCAATAAAACTATTCTGAAGAAGGATCTCAAATTGGAGACTTTTTTCCTCCGTTGTTCAACTTGAAAAAATAAATGTGAAACCGGTCACCGTAGCCATTCATGTTGTGTTTGTGGCCTTTCTCAGTTCCTCGAGAGTTGTGGGTGACGAGAGGTGGGTCACAGAGACACCACTGCCTGGGCGATCGTCTCGGTCAAGATGCCAGGGCCCCTGTGGGACCGGGTTTAGGAAATTCGGAATAAGACATTAACGTCTTTTTCATACTCGCTATCTTTATATCAGCTATTTGTGCAAAAGATGGCACTGATTATCTTTATGGTGTACTGCCTTATAAAGGACAACTTTAATTATAGGCTTAAAAGTGATAAAATGGCCCTGGCTGGTGTAGCTCAGTGGATTGAGCGCGGGCTGCGAACCAGGCATCGCAGGTTCGATTCCCAGTCAGGGCACATGCCTAGGTTGCAGGCCATGTTCCCCAGCAACTGCACACTGATGTTTCTCTCTCTCTTTCTGCCTCCCTTCCCTCTCTAAAAAATAAATAAAATCTTTTAAAAAAAAGGTGATAAAATGATTACATTAGGAGGGCTGTGGACATATACAGGAGTGCGGGGAAGGAGGATTCTAGAATCACCTGATATTCTTACCAGCAGAAAAGTCTCACTCATTTCACCTCATTATGCATGGACTTTCTCCTACTAACCAGTGGTTATATATGTCCAACTGGACTAAGGAAAAATGGAGAATTAATCCTATTTTCAATGTAATTTGGAGTCAGGTGAGCTGATCAGGGCTTCCTTGATCAGTTGATATGAGTGTTCTTTGTAATGCTGATTGAAAATATGGAGGTTCGGGCATGTTAATATGGCCAAGGGAAGCTACGTCGCCCAAGGCTCTTCAGTTAGCTTCCTGACCCCGTGTGTAGGCCAGCCTGAGAGCTCCACAGCCGAGCTGGGCGGGCCTGGAGAGAAGTCAGCTGCCGCGGAGAGCCTGTGGAAGTTCCCTTGTTTCCACTTCGGTCCATGTTAACATTGCCCGCCCGACTCTCCGCCGCCTTCCTTCCCAGCTACGAAATTTAATCCCCATTGGCCGAGCGGGCATTAGGTAACAGCTGCCCGCTTCTCCCCTCTGGTCGGCATTGCTCTTATCTTGGGCCACACTTTTGTGTCTTACTGTCAACGTGCAGGGCGGAAGGGGCTGGGTTACTTCTGGGCTGTTTTTGAGCAAATAGGACTCTGTGAGGCATGTTCACCCAACACTGAAGACACTCAGAGGAGCGAGAAATACTTGGGGGTGAATCTGTGAGATCAACTTGGGACAGATTCCCGACGAGAATGGAGATGACCGTCCACAAAGCCAGCGGTCACCACGCCGTGGGCCCCAGGCCCAGTCCAGCCCGCTGGCTGCCTCCGTAGGGCCCAGGGGCCAATGATAGTTTTCTTATGGTTAAATGCTTGGGGAAAAAATCACACAAAGAATCGTCATGGCATGACATTCAAGTTGGAGTGTTGGTAAACTCCAGCTGGCATGTGGCCACCCGTCACTCCCGTCTGTCTGTGGCTGCTTCTGTGCTCAGGGGCAGAGCCGGATGATGGCACAGAAATCATATGCTCCGGAAGGGAAACTATTTTCTAACCCCCTGTACAGGAAACGCTTCGGGACCCCTCGCTCATGCTAAACTCACATATTATGGGAACAGCCAGGGGAGGCGTTCGGTGGTAATCTTCACAAACACCCACTGTTTGTCAGACAGGAAAAAAGGAATGTAACCTCATAGATCCTAATGCTTGTGGTTCTGGGCAGGCCACTAGCACTCAGAGACGGGGGATCCTCGGAAAGAACCGAACATCACGGTTCTGCAGAGCACAGATGACCGGGGATGTGAATTAGAACGAAACCTGCCGTGTATTTTGGTTTAGCGACTCCCACCAAAGACTGTCCCCACGACTTTGCCCAGCAAAGGTCTGCAGAACACCGTTGTGCCTAGAAAACCACGCTTCCTCAACCCAGTCAATTTCATGCAAAGTTTTCCGCAAAAATGCAGGAGAGGTCGAGTTCAGCGCTGGAGCGCTCAACACCACCCCTCCCTTCTGCTGCCCACTCGAATCCTCCTGTGTCCACACCGTGTGGTTCCACCTGAGTCCCCGCAGCTGCCTGCACCGCCCAGCGGCGGGCGGGATCCTTTCCCTCTGCTGTGGGAGTCACAGCAGCTCTGCACCTCCAAGGCCAGCAAGTCTGGTCACAGAGCTGAATCTACATTGTGTGAGCAAAACGCAGGGGTGACAGCCGTCACCTGCGCCAAGGTCTGTGGCTTAGAAACAAGTCACTCTGGGGGAGGGGATCACACCACCGTGTGGCCGTGGGGTGGAAACTCAAGGCAAAGACAGAGGGGACAGGGGACTTCACGGTGACGTCCCCAAAGACCATGGAGGACAGGTGGCACATACCTGGCTGAAGGTGGCAGGCAAAGTTCTAAGATGACCCCCAGGGACACACACCTCGTCTAATCCCTCCCGTGAGTGGGGACAGCAGCTGTGACTAGGATGGAATTGTCACTGGGGTGACTGCATCGGGTCATATGAGGCCCTGTGAACGCCAAGACCCCCTCCTGGTGGCCCAGAAAAAGCCAGACCTGTGAGATGATGGGTCCCGGTGGGAAGGGTCCCTACTTAACAGCTAGGAAAACACCAGGCACCCAGCCACACCTGGGGCTCAGAAGAGGCCGCAGTGAGAGAGGACCCCAGCCCCCGCTGATACATGGATTTCAGCCTGGGGAGACCCTGAACAGAGGTGCTCCACCCAGAGGTGTGCCCCTGGCCCATGGGATCTGTGAGATAATAAATGGGTGTTGTTTTAAGCCACTGAGTTGGTGGTACTTTGTTACCCAGCATTAGAGGATCAAGGGCACGCAGACACCCAAGCATGAACTTTCCACCTGCTGGTTCGATGCCTGGGATGCCTCCCGCACCTTCCCTCTGACCTTGTCCCTGGCCGCTGAACCAGGGAAATGGGACCAAAGGATTATGGAATATCCCCGGTCCTCACAACCAGAGGTCACAAACTATTGGCTCAGGGACCTCCCTTCCCTCGAACCCCATGTTTGTTTGGCTCACGGTCATTTTTTTCCTAACTTATTATTTTGAAATAATTATAGTCACGCAAAGTTGCAAATGTACTACATGTTTCACTTCTTATGGTTTTAGACGGTCAACGGCCATCTAAAAACGTTAAACAGAAAATTCCAGAAACAAACAATTCACAAGGTTGCAGCCATGGGCTGTTCCAGCGGCTGGGATGAAATCTCGCAATGTCTGTGTGGAGGGGACTCGCCCCTTTGGCCTCCGCACGCTGCACTCGCTCCTGTGCATTAGTGGAGTGTGGGGAGCAGGGGGGGGCCTGAGTGCAGGTCGCCGTCGCCGCACTTACTAACAGCCGCGGAGCGCAGGAGCAGGGACACCGGCCCGTGCAGTGAAAACGGCCACGGAGCAGAGGGAAGTGCTGGTTTAAGTGACAGGGTGCAGCTTCTGGACTCAGGAAGGAAAAATCATCCTACGCTGAGGTTGCTGAGACCTGCGGTCAGGACGGACTCCTCTCTGTGGAATCGCGATGGAGAAGGACTTTCCTGCAGGTTGTGCTGCCGCATCGCGGCTCGCAGGCACCTCTGGTCACGTGGGCATTTTATCATCTCAGCAAGAAAAAGGGAGAGGACAGGTCAACAAGATAGAATATTCAGATAGCTTTTGTTACAGTGTGTTGTTGTAATTGTTCCATTTTATTATTAGTTACTGTTAGTCTTTGGCTGTGCCTACTTCATAAATTAATCTTTATCATAGCTATGCAAATATAGAAAAAAACAGTATATACAAGGTTATCCGTGGTTCAGGCATCCACTGGGGGTCTCGGGTCCGATTGCCCACGGATAAGAGGGGCTGCTACAGAGAGAACCTCCTCGTACCCTTTACCTCGTTTCCCAGGGTGGGGGGGCACATCTTACATAACTACAGCACAGTCCCCACGCCACTGCAACAGCATGTGGGAAGGGCTCTACCCCGTCATTCCAGTGCCCCAGAGACCTCCAACCTGCCGCCCTTTACAGCCACCCGGCCCCTCCCCCAACCCCTCCCGCCCCGGGCCACCACTCATCTGCTCCCCATTGCTGATTTTGTTGTTTTGAGGATGTCACGTGGATGGAATTTTACAGCTCGTGACATCTGAGATTGGCTTGTTTCACTCGGCATGACGCACACCTGAGACCCACCCACCCAACCTAGCACACCTGTCTTTTGTGGAGTGGGTTTAATCAGCCACCTACTGAGGGGTGTTTTGCTCATTGTCAGGTTTCGGCTGTCACAGAGACAGATGTGACAGCCCTGAGCTCGGATTCCGTGTGGTCATCCGTGTTCGCTTCTCTTGGGTGGACACCCAGGGAGGGGCGAGGTTGCTCGGTGGTGTGGGAGGAGTATGATTTGGCCACCGGTAACTTTTTTTAAATTTTGGAATAGTGGCCGACATTTCCCAATGAGATTTCACATTCTATTCCAGTGAGGGAGACGGTAAACCAAGGAGTTCCTATCACATGCAAATAAACATAACATGACACACAGTGGTCCCAGGCTTCAGCCCCTGAGCTTGCCCCCGGCCCTTGGGGCGGCACCCAGCCTCCCCCTGGCCCACCAGCCCCGGGGGTTCCCACCCCTCCTGGCTCTTTGCCCTGCCTCCTCCTGGCTACCCAGGCCAAGCCCATGTCTGCCTCCCCTGACCACCCTCCCCAGCCACTGTCACCACATCACCCGGCTTTTTTTTTTTTAATTGATTTGAGACAGACATCGATTTGTTATTCCATTTAATGGTGCATTCACTGGTTGATTCTCATATGTGCCCTGACCGGGGATCCAACCCACAACTTTGGCATATCGTGAGGACACTGTAACCAACTGAGCTACCTGGCTGGGGCTGAATGTCAAAAGAGACGAAGTGTGGAGACTTTTAAAGCTGGACTCTGCCTGAGACATCCGAAAATGTGCTGTGTGCCCTGCAGTTTCCAGAAATTACCACTAGGGGGCAGGCACAGCCCATCACAAAGAACAGCGCCTTTTCCAAAGGTGTTGCTTCAGGGGCCCTTGAGAGCAGGGTGTCTGTTGAAGTAAGAGAATCCTGGACACGGAATCATTACAAGTCGTATGACAGTCGTGATTCTGCCCTCCTAAAAACTTCTCTGCCACAGTGCTGCGCCATCCTCAGAGTGAGTAACAGTGTCGAAGCAAAGACGTTACTCCCTGACATAAAGAGCTTGGATGCTGCTCCATCTGGCAAATGCATGAGAAGCTCGGGTGAAAAGACGGGGCAGGGGGTTTGGGTGGGCTGGGGGCTGAGGCCAGGCTCCTCCTCCTGGCGTTCCCCCAGCCGTCACAGACAGACACCCAGGCGAGGCCCAGGGTGGCCACCTGAGGGGGGTGACGTGGGTGACGGGGTGACGTGGGTGAACTGCAGTGAGATTCGGGGAGGTGGTCAAAGAGAGACTGGGCTCCTGGTGGGCAGGACGGTGGCCCCCACCACTGCCAACCCCATTACCGCGTGAGCCCCTCCACATTTCCTCCACCTCCACCTGCATCTCCTCTTCCACGGCTGCTCACCACACCAGTCCCTTCCTTGCCCACCTGCCAGGGGTGGGGGCAGTGCTGATAGGGAGGCCCTCACACCCCGAGTTCACTCCTGATGCTCTTAGGAAACCGCCCTGCATTTGTGGGCAAACTTTGGGATTCAATGAACTGAGGGACCCAGGAGGCTGCTCAACACTGTCCCAGCGTGTGTGTGAATTCAGACGTAAGGCCCACAGTCCTGGACACAGACCTAGGTTGTGAGTTCGATCCCTGGTGGGGGCACTTACAGGAGGCAACCAATCAATGTTTCTCTCCCACATCTAGGTTTCTGACTCTCCTTCCCCCTCCATCTCTCCCTCTCTCTCTCTCTCTCTCTCTCTCTCTCTCTAAAAATCAATACAACATATCCTCCAGTGAGTATTGAAAACAGAATCACCACATGATCCAGCAACTCCACGTTCCAGTACAGACACAAAGAGTGAAAAGCAGGGTGTCCAAGACCAGATGTTTGCACACCCAGCAGGATTCTCAACAGCCAGGAAGCAGAAGCAACTGATGTCCGCAGACGGACGACTAGAGAAACAAAATGCAGGTGACAGGTGTGGCAGAGTCTTCCTCAGTGTTCCTTCTTAAAAAACCATGTCCCCTCTGGGCGTCGGGAGTGTGGGGGCCATCGAATCCCACACTGTGATGGGGGCTGTCAGACAACTGAGGGGACAGGCAATGGCAAACCCGAAGAACAGCACGCCCAGAGGGGGTAAGTGCTGTGAATAAAACACCTCAAGGGGCCCTGGTCAGTGTGTCTCAGCAGGTTGGAGCATCGTTAGGCCCTAACCGAGGGGCTGTGGGTTCGAACCCCAGCCTGCAGGCATAGGGGAGGCAATCCATCGATGCTCCTTGTTTGCATTGATGCCCTCTCTCTCCCTTCCCCTCTCTAAAAGCAATGAAAAAAGAGTCCTTGGGTGAAGAGACACATACATTTATTTATTTGTACATATATTAAAACACACACACACACTAAAGGAGGACCCTCCTGAACCAGCCAGTCCATGCGGGCCTTTTGGGGGACACTCTTGCACAACCCCTGGGGAGGCGAGGGAAAAGCCCCCCCAGGTGGGGGTGGTATGCAGAGGTGCAAAGCTCTCCCACAAACCCATGCTTCCTCTGAGGGCTGACCTCTGCCCTCAGGGGTGCCTTCACTTGTGTGGTGCCTGGAGCCCTGTCTTGGGTGGGGCAGGGGGTGGGATAGGCCACCCCAAATAACCCCATTCTGGCGCAAGAAGCATCTCCAGCTGGAGGCACTGAAGCAGGAAGAGGATTCCCTTCACTTCTCTACATGAAAGCAGGACAGACATTTCCTGCTGACCAAGGTGTCCCCTTCCCCCATACCAGAAGAAGGGGGACCCTTACCTTGCACTGGTCTCCCCCATGCATTTCCTAGTCACAGCCCCACGACAGGTCCCTGGAACCCACTCTCTCTTCCCTTTGTTAACAGGGTATATGAGCTCCCCCCGCTGCCCCCCATCTTACTACTTGAGTTTTCTTCTTTTCCGTGAACTCCCGTGTATGGGCATATTAATAAACGTTGTTTGCCTTTTCTCCCATGAACCTGTCCTTCATTTCATTCCCAAACCCCCATTTACCAAGCCTAAGAGGACGGAGTGAAAACTGACCCTCCCACCCGCAGCACATTTCGGCCCTTGTCATTCCAGAATTAGCTGTGCCGCCATGTAACCAGCCCCCTACGGTGGCTGGCTGCGCCTGCCCCGGTGTTCTGCTGTGACAAACACAGGTGGTATCTGTGTCCCCCGCTGGCGCAGGACCCAATGGTCACAGCAGACGGCACAACCACCGTCCGCTGGGGTTGGTGTCCACCCTACAGCCCAGCCGGCACCGAGAACAAAGAGCCTGGAATGGCGGCCGCCTGGCTAATTTTAGAATTCCCGAGGACAATTCAGCAATGACTCACCCCGTTTGCATCTAGACCTGTCGAATGGGACATCTTGTTCATCGGAGCACCAAAGGCTTTGTCCAGAAACCTGCAAAATTACCCAAGAGGAAGACAGAAGCACATTTCACCACTGAGAGTAAACTCCGGGGAAGACCAGCTCACGATTAGCTCCTTGCGGACAGGTGTGATTAATACAAATAATTAAACTGCATAGTTTCTGAGCCCACTTTTCTGTGAATTGTTAACTTTTCTTTTCTGATTACAAAAGCAGTGTGACCAAAAGCATAAGCAACCCAAGAAAAATAGATAAATGGGACTTTTAATCAAAATTTAAAAACTTTTGTGCTTCAAGGCAAATTGCCAAAGTCAAAAAAGACAACTCAGCCCTGACTGGTGTGGCTCAGCTGGTTGGGCTTCACCCTGCAGAACGCAAGTTTGCCAGTTCAATTCCCGGTCAGGGCACATGCCTGGATTGCAGGCTTGGTCCCCCGTCCGGGCACATGTGAGAGGCAACCGATCAATGTATCTCTCTCATGTCAACGTTTCTCTCCCTCTCTTTCTCCCTCCCTTCCCCTCTGTCTAAAAAGAAAAATAAATAAAATATTTAAAAGGCAAAAGAAATTTTAAAAATTTTTAAAATGAAGCCCTGGCTGGCGTAGCTCAGTGGATTGAGCGCGGGATGCAAACCAGGCATCGCAGGTTCGATTCCCAGTCAGGGCACATGCCTAGGTTGCAGGCCATGTCCCCCAGCAACCGCACATTCATGTTTCTCTCTCTCTCTTTCCCTCTCTAAAAATAAATAAAAATAAAATCTTTAAAAAAAAAACTTTTAAAATGACAACTCAGAAAATGGAAAAGTATTTCTAAATTATATGCCTGCAAGGGTCTAGTGTTAAGAATATATAAAAACTTAATAAAAAAAGAATACATAAAAACTTACAACTCAACAATAACAGGACAAGTAACCCAGTAAAAAATGGACAAAGGACTTAAATAGACCTTTCATTCGAAAAGATACACAAATGGTCCATAAGCACATGAAAAGATACTCCATGTCATTAGCCAAGAGGGAAACTCAAATCAAAACCCTAAGGCGACCCCACTCGGCCTCCCTGATGGGGCTGGAACCCTAAGCACAGACCAGAGCAGGTGGGGCAGGACATAGGAACATGGGGACCCTCGCCGTCACCAGTGGAAATGTGGACGTAGGCAGGCACTTTTGAAAAAGGTCTGCATTTCCTCCAAATGGGAAACATGTGCTCATTCTAGTCCCTTGCTGGGAATTTACCAAGAAAAACGCAATGTGTCCACAGAAGAGCTTCTCCGTGAGGGTTCCCAGCACCGTGATTCACGGCAGCGAAGAGCGGACCCACCCCAGCGGGCATCACCGAGGGGCCAAAGAAGGTGGTATGTCGTCTGCTGGAGTATCACTTCACAATCGAAGGGACGGAGGCTGGCCTGTGCTGCGCAGTGGACACAGCTTTGCAACCCTGTGCTCAGGGCAAGGAGCCTGACCCCGAAGGCCATGAGTGGCATGACTCCCTTAACAGAGAGGAGCGCTTCTCTGCGCCCCACTCAGGTTCGGGGCACGGGGCCTGTGAATTACACTAACCGCTGTTCCTACGAGGAGCTCGGGGTTCTGCAGCTGGGCAGGGGTCCTTGGCTCTCTCACTTCTTGTCATGGGAACTGCGGCTAGTGGCCCACGTTTTTTAATTTCCGTGTCGTCATCTGTGACATGGAGGGGATGGTGGGGGACCCTTGAGAAGCTGCCCTCTGCCTCGCACCCACTCTCTGTTGCCTTCCACGCCCTGAATCTTCGGTCGGGGGTGAGCCAGAGGCCGCTGTTGCTCAACTCCCAGATGGCAGGAAGGCCACATTCTTCCCCTGCGGCTTTTGTCTTATCTGCAGCTTCGATGACAATTTTAAAAAGGACAGGAGGTTCCTCATTCCTTCCCAGCAGGAGAGACACCTAACTGGCAGGGCCTGACACGCAGTGGGAACATGGGGCCTCTTGTTCAAGCTCCAGGGATTTCACGACCACGGCGGAGCAGGGTGGCAGCGCGGGACCTGGGCCAGCGCAGGGTCTGGTGGGTTGTGCACCCCTGAAACCAGGCCATCCTCAGAGTTCCAGTCCCATCTTCCAGGATGTGACACAGCCCCTGGTATATGTCATCTACATGTTTAAATAGGTGTAGTCTCAAACCCCTTGTCCAGGCTGTCCGCAGGACAGTTCCCATGCAGAGGCCTGATGGCACTGGAAATAAGGAGGGAACTCCCTTCTGCTGGCCCCTTGGTCTCCCACCACCCTCTCAGTCCCAGGGTGGAGCCGGGAGGGTCCTCGACCTCTGACATATTTCCCTGCCTTTGGACAGAGTAGAGAGGCCACCTTTTAACCCCGGGCCGTCAGTTCCAACAGAAGACCGTCCTCAGAGCCCAAAGCCCACCTGCGTTTAGAAACCAGTCACGACTCCTCCCTTGTCTCACTCGTCCTCGTCCGGCCGCCACGGTCCTCTGCATCCACCCCAACCCTCACAGCCCCAGGCCCCTGGTTTCTCAAGATGTTGTGTGGAGACACCGGAGTCACCATCGAAACCCCGGTCAGCAGTCATTCCTCACGGAGACAGAAAGGACACTGTCTGACGTGGCTCTCCCGACCGCAAACCACTGTTTCCGACCGGCTGTGGGGTAAAAATCCGGGCACCCCAGGTGGGTCACCCACGCACAGAGTGACTAGGGAGCAGGGCCAACAGAGAAACCAGAGAGGGTTATCCGCTTGTCTGAGGGCACACAGCAGAAGCATGTTTGAATGAGGCTTTGAATCCAAGGCTGATTCTAGATTCTACTAGCTTTCCACTTTCGGGGGAGAGGGGCCGAATGTAGCAACTAAAAATACAGGATTCCGTGGATGTTTCCATGTCAGACACACAGTGAATGATGCTGGGTGTGCGTACACGGCATGCAATGTTCGAGACGTACGTGTGTGAAAAATGTATTCCTTGTTGATCTGAAATTCAGATGTACCTGGGCACCTTGTGTGTTAGCTGGCGACCCACACTGCCTCTGTCCAGTGTCGGGTGGGCATAGAGATGAAATCCTGGCAAAGGAGGACTAGAACATTCTGGAAGCTGCTCTTTCTCGTCCCTGTGGTTTGACTACAAGATCATTGCATAGGGAGCCCTTCAGTTCAGTAAAGAGAGCTCTCAGCTCCCACGCGCTTTTTAAAAAAAAAAAATTTGTAGAGAGTGTAAGGAAGGGAGGAAGAGGAGGAGAGAAACATCAATGTGAGGCTGCCTCTCTCGCCCCCTCCTGAGGACCTGGCCCGCAACCCAGGCTTGTGCCCTGACTGGGAATCGAACCTGCAACCCTTTGGTTCCCAGGCCAGCACTCCATCCACTGAGCTACACCAGCCAGGTTCCACGTGCTCTTTTTAACAATCTCACCGAGAGATAATTCCCACGCCTCGCAATGCACTCACAGGGCTCGAACCAAGGACACGTTTTATGTGTGCACAGACCTGTGCAACCACAGCCCATTTCAGACGGTTCGGTCCCCTCAGAAAGAACCCTCTCCCCGTCTGCAGTCGCTCGCGTCCCTGTGTCCAGCTGCTGGCCACCGCTAACCCCCTTCATGTCTGTGTATTTGCCTCCTCCGGACACTTTATATGCAGGGAATCCTGGACGGTGCGGCCTTCTGCGTCTGTATTCTCACAGCTGAGTAATATTCCCTCGGCTGGCTAGAGCACGGTTTGTGGATCCACCCAGCCACCCCCGCCCCATTCGTAACCACGGGCCCTATTTCCTCCGCGCTCTCACAGCCGGCTCTCATCCTTCTTGTCTGCATTGCACGTGTTGGTTACGTGTCTCCTCCCTGCACCGCAAGCTCCGAGCGGGCACAGTTTCACCTGAATCGTTGCTGCCTGTCTGGGCCGCACCTGGGGAATGAATGATGGGACACGGACCTGCTGCCCCCCGATCTGGGCCCCGGGAACCCAGGGCATCGCGCACGGAGGAAAGTTCTCATTGTCTCCAGGTAGGAAAACCCTCAGGTGGGGCCCTGACAGGACGCGTTCCTCTGGGCCCCGGTTCTCTGGGTTTTGAGAGTCTGGGCAATTGGCCTTATCGTCCTCTGCATCTTTCACGGGAAAGGGAGAGGTTGGGCACGGAGTGGAAATGGGTGTACTGGGGGTGGCGGTGTGTGCAGGAAGGTGTGGGGAGTCGCGGTGGGAGGAGCCACTGTCTTCCCGGATCTTCTTCTTGGAACCCGCGCCTTCCACCGGGATGCAAGTCCTGCCTCAGGAGGCAGGGGCGTTGGCAGCGGTCAGCTGCGGAGAGAGCTGTGTGATCCTCCCAGCCCCTCCAGATGGGCTGGGCAACCCCTCTGTTCAGCTCTCTATGTATTTAATGTTGCAGGTTGGGGGGATTTTCCAAGTATACCCTCTTTCCAGGCAAAGGAAATTTTTAACTGCACATCAGAGTCAGAACTTTACCTTGGTCTCGTCCACGCCGCAGTTCTTTAATTCCGCCGGAGTCAGATTGATGCAAAGTTCCGCACGCTGGGCGGCTGCAAACAAGAGACCTTCGTGCTCTGTCGGATCTGCAGGCTGGAAGGCCGAGCCCCAGGGCCTCTGCCTGGCTGTGCTCGTCTGCGGGCCCCGTGCGGGGAGGGTCTGTGGTCCCGCGTCTCTCTCCCAGCCTCTGGTGGCTGTTGGAAGTCCTCGGAGTTCCTTGTGTAGACTCGTGGCTCCTGTGCCTTTGTCCTCATGTGGCCCTGTCCTCACGGTGTCTCTTCTTTTATAAGGGCACCAGTCATACTGGAGTAAGGGTCCCCCAGTCCCAAATGAGGTCAGATTTACAAGTCCTAGGGAAAAGGATTTCAACATATCTTCTTAAAAGACATAATTCAACTCATGACATAATCCCTCCAAGAAAAAATTCTTACCGGGATTTGAGTCAGAATTGTATTCAACTTATAAAATAACTTTTACCATCTCTTACTCCAAGACATGGTGTGTCTCCTCCTTTGTTCCGATTCTGTGTAATGTGATTCAATGAGATATTATTGTTTTCCTCATAAAGTACCCTGCTTTCTTATTACATTTATTTCTAAATATTTTATTATTTTAGTCTCTGTTGTGAATGAATTTTTTTTTACTCTTATTGCTAGGGCTTAGGGCAGCTGTCGCTTTTGTGTGTTTATCTTAAACTCAGCCACCTAACCAGAATCTCTGATTTATTATTCTAGGGTTTTGGTTTTTTTAAAAACCTAGCTGGTGTACTTTGGGTGTTCCAGGGACAGAATTCTATAAATAGGAAAAAGAGCATTGCATCTTGGAATATTCTGCAGCAGACAGGAAGAATTAAGGAGAGTTACCTGTCCACACTGCAGTGTTTAGTGAGGAGAAAGGTGCTGGAACGTATCACAGAATCCCGGGCTAGAAAAACGATGAGGAAAAAGGCAGGCAGTGGACATAAGAATGTGTGTGTTCCTGGGGAAAATCTGGAATATTTGCTCATTCTCCTGGGCAAGGTAAAGGTGGGGAGTTAATGTCAAGGGAAGGGGCGAGAAGAGATGGAGGCAGCCAAGCACAAAAAGGAAAGAAAAAGGACTCTGTCTCCTGAGATCAGACAAGATTGGGCACGTTCGGGATGGTACGGCCACAGACAAGACTCTGTCGAAACATCTCCCAAACCCAAGTCGTTTTGACAGTCATATTCATGCCTGCATGTGAATCCGTACATATATAACATGCATGTTTACATGTATTCTATATGTCCAGAGAAACTTAAAGTAATTTTTACTTTTGTCCAGTTTTATTAAGATAGAATTAACATGTAGCATTGTATTCACTTAAGGTGTACCTATGTATCTATTTGCAAAATGACGACCACAGTAAGTTAGTGACCCTCCATCCCCTCTGCGTAGTCACAGGTTTGTTCCTTGTGACGACTGAGTGACGTTCCGCTGAGCACATTTCCCTCCGCTGTTCATCCGCCCGTGGTCACAGAGGTTGTTTCTAAGTCTTGGCATCCGTGAGTCATTTTCACGTGAACACAGAAATGAAGCAGGGTGATGTTGCTGGCGTGCGTGGCTCTTGGAGCCGGGCCCTGGTGGGGTGATACCCACTGGTCCTGGGGGACACCCGGGGGGCCTCTGGCTGCTGGTAAAAGGAGGAGGCAGTGATACCAGCATTTTGCTCACAGACATCGTGTCCCACTCTATAAGAGCAATCCGATTTTCTCCGGAGCCACCCCTCACCCCTCCCTCACCTCACTGCCCTAGTCTTTTCTTTTTTCTTTAAAGATTTTATTTATTTTCAGAGAGGGGGGAAAGGAGGAAGAGAGGGGAGAGAAGCATCCATGTGTGAGAGATACAGCAACTGGTTGCTTCTTGCACACTCCCCCACCCGGAGACCTGGCCTGCAACCCAGGCATGTGCCCTGACTGGGAATCAAACCTGTGACCCTTGGGTTCGCACGCCGGAGCTCAATCCACTGAGCCATGCCAGCCAGGGCCACTGCTCTCTTCTCGGTGGGACCATCAGTGGAGACAGAGACTCCCTGGCCTGCTCCCCCGTGAATTTGACTTGGGAGCCACGGGCCTGGCACACTCGCAGCTCGGGAGAGCTGGACGAGACTGCTCCTCACCTGGACTCAGCTTGGCCGAGACCCCGTCTGAGGGGCTCTTTCCTCTTCCTT